>CM031244.1:264892470-264991450 GCA_018340775.1 Taxus wallichiana var. yunnanensis | reverse complement strand
AGGATTTGACACAATGTTCGTCATCAAGCACTTTTCACGACTTGATGCAAGATGTCTTCTCTTGTTTATCATGGGAAAGCTTGGCCATCGAGAAGACATACCTTGATGCTTACGAGACGGAAAGGATGTTGCAGTAATGGATCAATCTCTGCTTCGACTCCGAGATGTTCTACAAGATATACACCAAGCTTAGCCTACTTAAGCAAGCTCTCCTGTACAGAATATGGAATCACTTTGTGCTCTTTGTTCATTATCTTCCCTTTTGAAAACTCATGCTTAATAGCCCTTACTTGCAATGCTTCACCTTTGGAGGACTGATCATGTTATCGGATGCTTGGTTGAGTATTTAAAAACACTATTATACCAATGCCGTCAAATGAAGCTTGAATGGTTTCTCATTCTCATGTATAAGGTTCCCCAAGTGAAGATCACTTATCTAAATTTCTCTGCACAAGAGCCTCTCTAGGAATGAAATCAGATTCAGAGGATGCTTGCATACCTCGTATAGGAAAGGGTGAGCTCTTGATCCTTCGCATAGAATGGCTTGAATGTCTTGGATGACGAATGGTTCAACCAGCTCACTTAGCTCACTTGGCTCGACCAGTCACCCTACCCAACTCAACTCAACCAACTCATTAGAGAGATGATCGTGGATCCAACTTGAGCGATGAGTTATGATGACCCCCTTAGCTTCAATTTCAATGGTGATCTTGACTCCTTTCAAATCTTTTTAGCCGCACAATGTCCCTAACTTTCACTGCTTGCCGCACCTCGATATGCCCCTATCTTGTTCCTTGACACAATTGCCCAAAATGATGCTTCGGATCTCCGTGAAGGGTGAATTTCCTTGTTTGAGCTATGCAATCACCTTACCACCCAGTGAAGATGTCAAAAAGTAAAGGACAAGTGAAATCAGAGCCAATCAAATTTCGCATCTAAAACTAGGAATTTCTATTTTTAGTAGGTGGGACCAGGACCTGCTATTTTGGGATATTTTTCTTATTTAGTTTTGATCTTTAGAACCTCTTGGCACACTCAATTCACCTCTATTGATCATGCTTTACCTTTTTTAGTAAGTTTCTATTTTTGGAAAGTTGCTTTTTTAATTTTTTGGGAAAATTGTTTTTTTGCTCAAATTGCTCGTTTTTCCTAGTTTTTCATCTTCACTATTTTTCGATGCTTTGATCTCGAGAGAACTTGCTATTTTGGGAAGGTTTCTATTTTTAGTAAGTGAAGGCATCGATACTTACTATTGTTAGAATTGGCATTTATCCATATCCGTTTGCAAACCCGAAAATGTCCTCATTAGATTTAGCTCAACTCGGGATCCCATGCTCCAAATTTTCAGGATCCACCAGAATCCTTGAAATTGAAAAAGTAGCTTCTAGGGCACATACTTTAGGGTATCATTCATCTTGCAATTACAATCTTCTTAAAGGCACTTTGGAATGAGGAATCGCTGAGAAACTTTCACCGAGTCTGTTCAGAGGTTTGAAAGTTATGAATTTTCTTCATTTTTGCATTCATGGCTGCCGTGGAAAGGTTTCTGACAAAGCATCCTGTGCATTTGCAGGTATTTAGAGGTTTTTCGTGGGTCGGACCGGTGAAGAAATGGAGTATAAACAAGGTATCTTGTGTTATGCAGGCTTCTCGATAGCTTGTTTTTCATACACGGATGAAATAGAAACATGTAGTTTTCAAACTAAGGTTTTATTGCTTGGCTTGGGAGCATTTTTCCTGTCCCATTGCCCCCTTGGGAATGGGGAAAAAAACTACAAGAAAATGCGCCCTCACACGGTCTTAACACTTGTCACCGTAAGATGTGAGCTTGAGGAGATGGAGCAAATGAGCATATAACACTTGGGAGCCGGGTCCAGGTCACATGGAAAACCTTGAGAGGGGCTAGAGTGGGGCACATTTTTATGTCCCCTTTGGGATGGGGACAATGGGGGCGAAAATTGCACCCTCACTTGGTGAGGACAAGTGGCGACAGGAGATTCGATGAGGAGATGGGGAAAGACTAGCTTAAACACTCGGGGGGGCTTGAACTTGGTCATATTGAAAATTAGAGGGGGTCTGTGAGAGGGGCACATTTTGTGTCCCCTCTATCCCTGGGAAAGGAGTCGAAAGGGACAAGAAAATGCACCCTAACCCTATGTTGCACAAGTGTCACCTTCACGTTGCACGATGGGGGAAGTGAGATAGGTCGATAAGTCCTTTAGAGTTCTTGTCATGGTCATGTGGAGAACCTGGAGGAAGGGTTGAGGAGGGGTGCATTTTTGTGTCCCCTCTATCCCTTGGGAATGGGGACAAGAGGGACACAAAATGTGCCCTCACCAAGAGGTGACAAGTGTCCTCACCCAAAAATGGCTAAGTATGAGAAATGTACCTCACGAGAGAGAGAACTTGACGACGAGATTTCCGGAGCTCCAAGAGGTCTTTTTGATGAATTATTATATAATTTTGACTCCCAAGAACAATGGGAGGGGTCTCGAACCTTAAATTCTTCTTACAACTCCTTGAAATAGCTCCTTTTCTTTGAGACAACAGGTGAGTCTCGCCAAACCGAGCTGTAGTGTTACGCGGGGATGCGTCCCAGAGGTTTTCATCATGTCCCGGTCGTTCGGGATGTCTCGGGGACTTGGGGACGGGGACGGACGTTTCCCTGCCGTCCCCATTTTCCAAAAAATAAGGGGGACGTCCCCTGAAAACTAGGAACACATCCGGACGTCCCGGTGCAAAACTGCTTTGGGGACTTGATTGGGACGTCACGATGTCCCCAACGTCTTTCATGCTGCGCCAAAGGTAAAACAGCTTTTATTTTATCATTTTTATGTTTTTAAAATATTTTTTTAAACTTTTAATGCTTTCTAATTAAAACTAACATGACCTAACCCTAAAAGCAACAAAAAAACTTATAAAAAGAGCATTTCATACTCATTCTAATCACACCAAGCAAGAGCAAAAAAAAAAAGGAGCAAGAGTAAAAAAAGAGAAGGCAAGAGCAAAGAGCAAGGAGCAAGGTGCAAAGAGCAAGAGCAGAAGAGCAAGAGCAAGAGCAAGAGCAAGAGCAAGAGGTATGTACATACATTACTAATTTACTACCATTCTTTGTTTTGTTTTTTTAATTTCCAAATGCAAAGTTGAAAGTGAAGGCATTGCATTTGCTTGTATTTTTTTTCCTATTTGGATTAGCAAGTGATGGAATGAGATAAAGCATAAAGGGAGGGCATTTTTATTGTTTGTTTTTTTAATTTTTAAATGTATTCATCGCTGTTTTTTTAATTTTTAAATGTATTCAAAAATTGTATTCATTGTTTTATTGTATTGTATAGTTATATTGTTTTGTATTTTAATTATCAGTAGCTTCAAAATGAGTTCCGATAGTGATTATCAAGATGAATATGAGGTTGAAATGGGTGTGCAAGGAGAAGGAACAAATCGAAACACCTAATACTCACTACTAGTTCACAAGGGAGTGTGGACAAGTTCGGTTATTGTGCCTCCGAAATGTTGAAAAAAGTATGCTAGGGGGCCTTTTGATAAGAAAAACCTTTGAAACAATTTGGTCAATTTATGCAAGGTCCTAGATCAAATATTTCAAGGGGCACTAAAATATGGAAATGCAACATTTGCTCATTATCTTAGGTCAGCAACATTACTAGGTTGAATGCACATTTATCACATATCATGGGAAAGGCGTAGGCATGTGTGGACATCTATCACTCAAGAGAGAGGAAGAAATGGTGAGGTCAGATAATGGAGATATGGTGGAAAAGGTTCCAAGTTCGTGGCCGTCATGTTAGTGGCAATCTGCACCCCTTCTAGTCTCTATGAGAATCAATACCGGTAGTGTTACAAGTGCATCTTATGAGGTGTCCGAATTGGATGCTTTTGGTAGTAGTAGGGGAAGAGGAAGGTCAGTGGCCTCCAATCGGGTTGTTGAAATGTATGATACAAAGGCTAGAGAAGAAGCTGATGATGCCATTGGAAAATTCTTTTTTGCTATTGGCATTCCATTTCATGCTGCTCGCTCTCCTTATTTCAAGGAGGCTGTGGCTAAGATAGCCAAAGCAGGTGTGAGTTATGTGCCCCCAACAGACACGAAGTTGAGAACCACAATCTTGGATAAGAACTATTCCAAGGTTAATTTATTGATGGAGGAAATGAGGTGCACATGGGTCTCTCACGGTTGCAACATCATCATGGATGGGTGGATGATATCAAACACCACCCACTCATAAGTATCATTGTTTCATGCAGAGAGGGTCCTTACTTTTGAGGGCGGTTGATTGTTCAAGGAAGAAGAAGGATGCATTGTTCCATTCACTATTTTGCAAGATGCCATTGAGGAGGTTGGCCTCGCCAACGCGTTGTGCGAGGTTATTACGCGATGCAACATATGTGTGCGGGCGCAGGGAAGTAAGCTTGTTGAGGCTCATCATCGACATATATATTGGACCCCATGTTGTGTGCATGCCATGAAGAATGCACTAAAAGATATTGGAAAAATTGATTGATCAAAATGTAGTGGCGATGCTAGAGATGTGCGAGATGTTCATCTGCAACCACCATACGTCATCGGCACTCTTCTCAGAGCTTTTCGAGGAAGGAATTCCTCAAGCCAAAGGTGGAGACACGCTTTTGCATCATATTTTATTTTCTTGGATAGGATGGCTGAGTTAGCAGGAATCATTACAATGCATGGTCATGACATCGAGTGGTCTAGGTGGGATGGGTCAAAGACAGCAGGAAGAAGGTGAAAGCAATTGTGGTGAATGAAACATTTTGGATAGATGTGAGATATATCACATCCATAATATCTCCGCCAGTGTGATAAAATATGGGGATTCTCGAGAGCCGTAGCCTTGGTGAGATATACGAATGTATCGATAGTATGCTTGCCCAATTTAAGGTCATTGTTGTTCAAAGCTTAAGGGACCCCACTCGAGTTCTACCATCACCATATCTGACCCTATCATCGAGCGGAGATGGGAGAAGTCAACACCCCTTTACACATGGCTGCATATGCACTAAATCCAAGTGGTATGTTGAGAGGCCCTGGTAGAGTTCTCCTAGTAGATGATGAGGAGGTGAGGAAGGGTTTCTTGAAAGCCCTAAAAAAAATGTATAATGCAGGGATGCTTCACGAGTCGAAGTGATTGGCTCAAGTTTGCTTATCTGAATGGCTACAAAAATCATCAAAGATAGACAGACCACAAAGTGGCACATGTGAGTCAAGTTAGTCGGTGGCGATTGTATGGACATGTAGGATTGCTACGTACACTTGCTATTCGTCTTCTTTCTCAGGTTTCTACTTCCTCTGCTTATGAGAGGAATTGGTCAACATATGGGTGGATCCACTCTCTTAAGAGGAACAAACTTACCTCTAAGAGAGAAGAGAAACTTGTTGTTGTACATAGTGCCTTGTGTCTCATGGATCGCAAGACACCTACGTACAAGGAGAGCCCAGCATTGCGGTGGGATGTGGATCCTGAGGATGCAAGGCAGGTTGATGAAGATCAGGAGCAGCAAGGACTGGTTGATATCTCCTTTGCGCAGATGCGTGATGATGTTGATACAGTATACTCCTAGTGAGGAGCGGTTTCAGAATCGTTCCTTCTCGGAGGGCTTTGATAGTGACTTTTGAGTCAGTACTTGTCACTTGTCATTTTGGTTAGGTAATGTCATTTTGGTTATGAGACATGACATAATATTTCATAAAGCATATGTAATGTGGGTGTAGTCAGACTCTTCTCATGTTGATTATCAAGAGTAAGAGTAAGACTTATTCTAAATTTTCAACTTTACTAGTTACTATTTAGTCTTTCATTGTCATGTTGAAGTTTTGAACATTGAATATAATATATATAGTTGTAGCATTTTGGGCCTTGGTTTATGTGATGAATAATTGGATTAATCATTAGTGGTTTCAATCTTCAAACTTTCAATTTTAAGTCTTAGGTTATTGAATTATTCATGTTATATTTCTAAAATTAATAAATTATATATATTTTTATATATTTTTTATTAGTCGTCCCCTTGCCATCCCCCCGCCGTCCCGAAATTTTAAAAAAAAATTGCCTTCCCGAAAACCACGTCCCGACGTCCCGGAGTCTTAGGTTACTATGCTTTGAGTTGCCATGAGACACCATTAAGTGTTCTCAAATATTTTAGGATTTCATCATGTATAGGACTCTTTAATATTTTCAATGACTATTTGTTTGTTTTGCAATTGCTTCTGGAGCTCCCGAATCCTCTCGAAGTCTGTGTACCGATTTTGGCTATACACTCCTTGCACCTTAGAAACCCGTTGTTGCTTAGTCTATCCCTAAACCTTCAAAACTTTCCTAAAATTTCTTAAATCACTTTCAACAAGTTCGTAGCTCTTCAATACCACCTCTAGGTGAGTGTGGGCTTTCAGATCCTTCCCAGAGGATGCACACTAGTCCTAAAAAGGCCAAAATTAGCCTTTCCAAGCTTATCGGAGAACTAGCCGTTGGAAATACTTCACCATATGAGATGAATGATCTTAATACCTCATTTAACACATTAGGGCAAGCTTGTTCAACACATGAGGGAACCGACAAGGTTAGGATGAGCATGATACAAAAGGCAAATTTATCCAGAGAGGGGTTCGGGAAGACTCAAGAGAATTTTTTTCAAATTTGGCTTAGTTGTCATGCTTGAAAGTTTGAATTTTTATGCAACACATTTGCATGGCAACAGGAGGTTAGTAAAAATAGTAAGCATAAGAAGGGTTGTATTCTAGTTGGCTTCCACAATGGGGGTAGATAAGAGGAGGGAGGAAGTTTTTTTCCCTTTCAAATCAAATATATTTTCCATCAATTGTCATAGGTCACATTTTGTGAACCATAAAGAGTCAATATATTATGACCGAAGCTCAACCTTGCCCATGATGTTCATGGAGACCTTTCCAATTTAGTGTGACTTTGATTCTGCTTTGCAATCTAGCTCAACCCTCTAGTGTTGATGTGTAAAGCCAACAAAAGGGGAGTTATGCTAAGAATAGATTTAATGTTTGAATCTCTTCGAGTTCAATTGGGCATTAAAACACTTGTTATATGTGACTATAAAGACCCAAAGTTTTGAAATTTCAAAACAAAATCTATTTATGGAAGAATACGTCGATTATTATCACCTCAACAGCTTCACATTCTTTATGCATCATGCATACCAAATCAACTGATAAGGGAAACACGTTTTCCTTACCAATTAACAAACATCTACAGTGGAAATAGAAGGGACTCACTCAACACATCGGAATTTGTATCACAAGAATAATTTAACCATCCAAGGGAACTTAGGATGGTATGTTCTAGTCATAGGTCACACAAACTTCATCTAATTCACATCCATGAAAAATCAGCCTATGGTTGTATGTGTAACCTGTCATATGACTTATTACCATTTATATTTAACTACTACTATCCGAGAAACATCATCAAAGGGCATCACTATACTAAATTGATTCAGCTCATCTCGCATAGTTTCTCATGTGCCATGTGTCTTTCATATGCTCTAAACCTTCCATAAGTCAAACATTTAACTAGTAAAGACACTAGTTACAAGCCAACCATGGGCATAATATATATGTAAAAGCTAGGAATTATGAAGACCCTATTCAAACTATTTTACACAAGAAAGATCACCATTTTGATCAAAAATTAATATAAAAAAAAAAAAAATAAAAAAATGGAAATTTTGCAAAAGTGTTACTTTGCATAGTATTTTACTTTCATAACGACCCTCATTTTTGTGATCGTTCCAGTCTTTGTTTCGTCCTTTTCGGGCAAGAACTCCCGCCAGGTCTCAAGTCGCGTTAAATATTAATTAATTAATATTTAATTAATTGATTACTCTTTGTTTAATAAAATTAATTTTTAATAACTTTGGAGTATTTAATTAAATAAATGTTAATTAAAATTCATTCGACAAGTTTTTTCCGGGGAAAAATAAGCTTCCGCTTCCCATTGCCGGGGATGCCAAATTGGCTTCCTAGGCCCGGATTTCCCCTTTCCTGGCAAAATTGCTTTAAATCCCCGCTCGTGGGATTTCTTCCCCCAATTGCCAAATTAATAAATTGGCAAACGGCAAAAAATCTCCCGATTTCCCACATGGGGAAATTAAACGGAGATTGCTAGCCCACTTGCCATTCCCGTTGGCAATTGGCCGCTTTTCCCCATTTTCCCCTTGGGAATTAATTCCACTACCCGGAAGAGGGGAAGTTGGGTTAATCCTCATAAATTCCTCTCGTCGAACTCGTTGGAAAGAATCGCATTTAAGCTTTCTAAATTGCTTCTTACTTCTTCTAAGAAGCATAATAATATTTTTATCACATTCCTCAAACCGTGAACGCCATTGTGAAGGAGAAATACATGTAAAAAAGAGAGAACAACCAAAGTAATCAGTTTCTCACGCAATTGGCAAAGGAGGACAGCATAAATTTTTTCTCACACATTAAACAAGAAGACAGTCCAAATCAGCCAAAGGGACAGCAAAGATAAAGCCCACGCATTGGAGGACAATTTTCAATGAAGAAAGAAATCAAAAATTAAAACAAATGCAAAGGAGGTTGGGCGCTGAAGAGGCAAGGAGACAGCAAAACACAAAAGAATACCAATCTCCACGCCTGAGGTAAAGAAAAACACAGTTCACACAAAAGCATTCCAAAGAGCCTCACATCTGGCAGTGAAAGATAGGATTTCACCTGGGAGAGAAGCAAATTTCAATGCATTTTCCAAAAGTCAGGTAAAAATAATATACAAGTTTCAATGCAGGTTTTGAGAGAAAGCTTCACGTGAAGGAGGAAGCAAGAGAGGAAAATACAAAGAAAAATGTGCAGGTTTTAAGAGGGCAGCAGGTGAGAGAAATTTTCCACGCATTTACCTGAGATAACATATAAAAAAAGGGCCGGGACAAAATGTTGTGCAGCTTTTAAAGGAAGATAAAGCAGAAAGACAGGATAAATTTTCCCATGCATTGGAGGAAGGAACAATCCAAAATAGCAAAAAAAGACAAGAAAGAAGCTTCCACGCATTGGCAGAGGGAGGGCAGCAGATGAAGGCATAAACCATTTCCCACGCAGCTTTTCCACACACCCACCAGGTCTATCAAGATAGAAAGAAGACAGCAAAAGACTGCCCAAGCATTGGAGGAGGACGGTTCAAAAAAGAAGGGGGACAACAAAGAAAACAAGAACAAATTTCAATGCAGCGGGTGAAAGTAGAAACGAAAATCTCCACGCATTCTCCAGACCAGTAAACTTCCAAAACGCAACCATTGGGCAAAGAGAAAATCAACCCATGAGCAAACAAAATTCAGTTCATGTATTCGCCAAATCCCACGCCAAAACCAGAGGAGCAGTTAGCAGCTGTTCACGTTGGAAGAAATTGGTGATATAAATTTAATTTTTTTTATCCGTGCGGAATATTAAAATCGGGAGATTTTAATTTTAAAGAAAATATATATCTTTGTATCGCTAGATTTAGAACTCGAGCTTAGTCTCGATATATTTGTATTTAAAAATAAATAAAAATTTGTAACCGGGACTGGTTGTTATTATTATTTTTAAAAATAATAATAATAATAATATTAAAGCGAGTCATATTTTTCTTGCATTAGCGGGGTTTCAGACTGAGACCCGACCCCGCTTGCGTTGTTTTGCGTGCCCGAGTCATTCTTCTGTGAAATTCATTATGGCCGAGAAATCTAACAAATCCACAGGAAGATCGAGGAAGCCAGTGGAGAAATCGAATAAGTCCTCACTCAAGTACGAATTCCAGGGAATCATCCCTCCCAATTCCATTAAGTTAGCATACAACAATATCACTGATACAAATCTGGGTCACATCAATGTGCAACAATTTCGTGAAAGGGTGAAAACTGAAGGCAAAACCATATTCTCGGATAGGCTTTAGCATAGTGGTCTACCTTAAGCAACAACATTTCATGTCTCCGTGTAGTGTCCAGAACTGGTTATCGCTTGTGCGAAACATTATGATCCTGAGAGGCGAGGAATTTTGAAAGATAATCGCGAGCCTTTCCTCTTAATCACACTGGAGCACATTGAGGAATTTCTCGGCATACCTGACTTTCTTGAGACTGCGGATATCACTCGCCAGTCACAGACAAGAATTTTGGGATGAAGAACCCCTGAGATGGAGCAAGATGGTTAATAACAACTGGTTAGTAACCAAGAGGCCTCGAATTGATCGGCTTCCCAAAGAACTGTACCACGTTGAGTTCGTGGAATAAATCGGGGACATGATTACTCTTTTAAGCCGAGTTTTCGGTTTACCCTCTGCTAGGATTTTCCACCCATGGATGTATCAGTTTATCTGTATCATCCTTGCTAAGAAAGAGTTTGTGGATTGGGCCACCATCATCAGTAATACCCTTCACAAACAATTGATAGAAGTTAAGATGACTGGATGCTTCTACATGACATCGTATCTGACTTATGCAGTAGCAAGAAGAAAGCTATTTTCTGGACTCGAAACAAGAGGAGTCATGGGGCCGTCAAACAATGTTTTCCATTATTACCCGCAACTAAGTTTCAAAAATAGCTCTCACCATTTTAGAAGAGTCAACGATGCATTCACCTTCCGTGATTCGAACTCAATCGGAATACTTGAGGAAAGATTTTCTAAAGAAGCCATGAGTGTCATTTCCTAAACATGGTTTATTCAATTTTCATCCTTTTCCTACATTCGTGTGAGTGGTTTTTCCGTACTCCATGGAAGCTTCCTAAGTACGCAAAGTGATGATGGGCGTTAATGGAGCTTGCGCGACAACTATTCCAAGTTCACTTGCCTTCTCGACAAGCACGTTCGAAATTCATTTCTCAATCCAAATTGGTGAATACCAATGTCCAAATCTTTTCAAAGGCACAACTCATGGAAAAAGAGTTCGCTCTTATCACAATCCATCCATATCTGAAGAGATCCCAGTTTGATATCAATGGATATATGCAGAAGATTCTCGAAGCAAAGTATCACCATAACCCCACCATGGAAGATTTCTGGGCTGCCTATTCAGATGAACATGAAGTAAGAAGACAAGAGTTTTCTCGCCTAACACTTTCTCAGATCAAGGCCATTTCGCATCAAGAACCCTCCCGATTCATTCATAAATGATGACGAAGATGTCATTGATCCCTCATATGATGCAGTTACTTTTACCTTGTTGCCTCAAATTGACTGGACCAAAAGAGATGAATTTTCTCTTGATAGCAAGAATCAACCGATTCTTGAAAGAAGCATATCTTGGTATGACAGAGAACTTGCCAAGTTACAATCAATTCAAGATCATACTTCAGGATCACAAAAATTGCCAACACAAGGAGGCCTTCATTCAACCAAAGCCTCTTCTCGATCAACCTCCGTACCATCCAATCATACACAACAAGCAAGAAAGGAGTGGTTGCCAAAATCCACTTCGCCAAGTAATGTGCCACGAGGAGAAAAATCTAAAGACCCTAGCCCCGGTGAAGGAAGAGAGCATGTATCAGGATTTTCTACCTCGAGTAGAGATTCTTCTACCCACATTGTTAATAGTGCTCAGAAGCTCGTGGCAAACGATCCTCAGCCATGCTTTGAACAAGCGTCCACTCAGGTGTAGGTAGTCCAAATATCAAACACTTGAGCATGCAGTTCATGAAGAGATTTCCCAAAATCTCCCGAATGATCAGGAGGTGGATATTGAGGTTATTTCTCCCCAAATCGAGGTCGTAGATAGGATTCTTGCAGGATCTCATGATGTCGAGAACAATGAGAATATTGATTCGAGCTCTAGGATTTTGTATGCGGAAATAGTGCATGATACTCCTTCCTGGGTTGATTCCGAGGTTAAGAAAAGGAAGAGGGTTGTCAAGGCAATTGACATTGATTTTGATGCCCTTTTCAAACTTTCAAATGACGTCATTCCCAAAAAGCCTAAGGTGCTTTCTCGAATAATGGTGGATAATGACGGAAATAGATTTGCAGATCTCGCCATCCCACAAGTTGATAAGGAGCGTGATGCCATGACACCTGCTGATTATGAAGTTTCCAGACTTGGACTTGGGAGGTCCACATTAGAAAGTGACATGGCGATGGCTCGAGATTCAATTGATATCGTGCTAAAGAGACTTGAGAAATATAAGTCTCAGAACTCTCAGCTCAAGGCCAAAAGAATCAATTGGTGGAATATGTTCAACATTTGATAAATCCCATATCATCCACTTTCCCAGTACCTGATGCAGTGGCTGCCCTTGATGAAGAAACTCTCAATTTGTCAAAAGAAATAAACACATTAGGCCATGTCACTAAAACTTGGCTTTCAAAGATTCTCGTTTTAGGCCAAGGGACGATCAAGACCACGGTTAAGCTTCATGAAGATGTCAGTGCGTATCTTGATCCAATTCTTTCTTTCAAAGAAACTTTTGTTTCTAATATATCAAATTTGGATGAGATATTGCCCAGTTTGTAGGAGATGACGAGTATGGAATCCTCAGTTTTAGCCATTGAAGGAATTCTCGAATTTGAACATCGAGGGACACGTTTTCTTTGGTGTCTACATCTCAAATCAAGGAAGACACTTCTCGAGGATTCTATGATCCATTATGAGAGCATATGCAATGAAGCCTTCACTTCACTCGCCTTGATTCAAGAATTCATAGCTGAGATTCCTTGTAACCTCGTAAATGAGCATAATCAAAGGTGTTCATTAGAACAGGTGGAAGAGCAATTTTCACAATTGTTTAAGGACATGTACACTCCCGCCAACAATTTCTCATCAGTTTCAATGGAGCGGTGCATCAAATTAAAGAACTTATTTGAGAACGCTCAATCAAAGATTATTAATTTAAATGATATGCCAAGTAGGATTCTTAAATTGCAGGTATTTTGTGAGGCTATTCTTCGACCAAATGAACCTCCAGAAGAAGAAAAGATGTTTGAAACTTTGGGAAGGTTTAGATCCTTTCAACGGGCAAAAGCGGCAGATCCGAATTTCACCGGCGGTTCAGGGAGATAATTTTCTTGGTATCTAACGAGGTGGGAGAGTCCATTTCTCATACGCTTGAGATAGGTGGATCCTATTTCAATGGATAAGGCAATCGTTATTGTTGTATATTTTTAAAAGTGGATTTTTAAGAAAAGGATGTTGTTATTTGTTTTCAAAAACTATGGATAACTCAAGTGATTTCTATTTTTAGTTGTTTTCAATAAAGTTGGTTAGAAAAAGTCAAAGGTCACTTAAGTGCCTTATTTAATGATCATGTAAAACCCTAACTACTTTGTAACCAACTTTTGGGTTATAAAAGGAAGTGAAGGGCTGATTTGTAAAGGGGACTTTGAGAGAGGAGAAGAAAATACCTTTGTGTGTAAGCTTTGTTTCAGGAAGAAACTTTGTGTTCTTTTGTGAAAACATTTTGGAGTTAATGAAATACAAACTTTGTGTCTCATTCGTTGTCTCTTGTAACATTTGATGTTCTTATGTTCATTAGATGTGAGATGTTTGAATCTTGCATGCAAATATTGTCTTTGATCTTATTGTCAACATTATTAGATTGTTGTTCTTGTTCACAGTGATCAAGCTCTGTTATTTACTTGCTCATGTGTGTTCCCTTTTACATATTCTTGTTTAACTAACTCAAACTCCGTTTTATTTGTGTTACTTATTCATCTTTCCTCTTTGTGCAATATTAGGCTTTGTTTTTACCTAACTCTTGCATGTTCTTTCAATTCATTCCATTCCACCCCTTCCTTCATTCACTTTTCTTTTTTCCATTGATGTTCCAAAACACCCCCCACATACAATTTTGAATGTATAGATGTAAATACAGTTTTGGTTTTCAATAAAGGCAACCTCACCTTCATTGAGGAGGGACTTCGTTCCCACATTGTTCCATGTCATTTGCATGCGTGCAAATCCATATGCTAACATTTTGGCGACTCTCACCGGGAACTCAAATCGTTAACCAAAGGCTTGGTTAAACCTTTATGACTATCCCCTTTGGAAAAGCTCCAGTTCTTAAACCAAACCTTGTGCCCGACGAAGATTTTTAAGGAGACATTGCTGCCAACCTTCGAACAGTAGCTTGGGAAAACCATGAAAGTTTGCAGCAATTTTTGGTTGTTGATAGAGCCATTGACAAAGAAATCTACATCGAAGACCTTAGAAGAAGAGCACCCGCACTTGTGGCCAGGAGACCTCCTGGACACGTGTTGATCGTTGTTCATCGACGCGGTCCTCTTCCACCAAGGTAATAATTTGTATGACTATTACAGGTAACCCACCTATCTTGCAACCAAATCTTGTTTTTGCAGATACTCAAGAAGACATATCATCAGATTTGAGGCAAGCTATTTGGGAAAAGCGCACGAATAACTATCATTTTCATCTCGCCGCATCAGTACTAGATAACGAAGAAGAGAAAGCCGCGAGAGTTCTTTAAAATTATTCAGCAAATAGCTCAAGAAAGAGAACAAAGAGAAAAGGCTAGAGCTGATCAGAACATGCCAAGTGATCCCTTCACAATAAAGATTTCAAACTGGAAGGAAAGAGGTTTACACGAGGAGAAAAAGCTAAAGGTCGATCTGATCCCATTTTTGATTTTCAAGGAAAGTTTGGTTTCAAGTTATCTCCTCCAAAGAAGAACATGCCTCGTAGATCTGCAAGTCTTGCATCAAGTCCTGAAAGAGCAAGCAAGGAAGGAATCACTACCAGTCAAGCACTTGTCCTTGTTCACGTTGCTTTACCTTTGCATACCACATTTCCCAAAATGGCGATTCAATGTACCATGGGGAAATACCATAGGTCCATTGGCCTTACTAGCTCGACATGAACTCCCACGAGGATTACGGAAGATTCTTCCCAAGTTCGATGGAGACGGGAAGACATCACCAGATGACTATATTTCTGCCTTTTTCACTACATGTGTTGTTTTGTCAGTAGAATATGAAGATGTTGCTATTCGCTTGTTCATCGAAACATTGCATGATGTTGCTGCAGATTGGTTTCATCATCTACCAAATGGATGCAATGACAAATTGGAATGATATGAAAACTAAGTTTGAAGATCGATTCAAAACGGCAGAAGATGAACATGCCCTTCTTGCCCAACTATCTCAGGTGAAGAAAGAACCAATAGAACCTATGAGGAACTTCATGGCTAAATTCAACAAAATGGTGAATAAAGTTCTTGTCGGGATTCGTCCAAACCTTGATGGACAAAAATGTTTCTTTAATAACGCACAATAACCGAAGTGTGCTATCACCGAGAAGGGCTAGAATGGCTACTTTAGAACTTGCTCAATCCTTGGCCATAGAAGGATGACTTAATCATGGCAGAAAATTCAAGAAAACCTCCCTCAAGGGAAAGGGTCAAGAAACTCCCAATGCTTCAGAAGCTATACTTACTAAGTTGGCTAATGATGTGCGGGCTTTGAAAAAGCAAGTTGCTCGAGTAGTAAACCCTCTTCAAAGACATTCCAAGGAAAGGCTACATTCCCAACAAAGCTAGGATTGTAGGTCCTCCGACGAGGCTTGCTATCGAAGCAGCTCCTGCAACTAACTCAAAATGTGACGTCATTGAAGAAAGCGATGATGAAGTTGAAGTTGTCGAGGTTGATGAGGAAGAGCTAGATTCTGGAACATCTGAACCTGAAGTTGAAGATCCTGAGGGAGAAAGTAATAATCATTTCTTCGAGTACCGTTCAGAAGAAGAAGACAAATACGAAGAAATTATAGAAGATATGAATAGCCAGTCTTTCGCTGTCTTCACACGCTCTCAAAAAAAGGAGCAAAATACCACTAAGGCGGGAGATAAAGAGGTTTCCAAGGAAGTTCCTAAAGAATCCAAAATTAAAGAAGCTTCCAAAGAATCAAAGATAGTTGAGACTCCTAAGGTCAAAACTATCTTAAAGAAAGGAGAACCTTTGCCGAGTCAATCCATAGATAAATCAACTACGAAGAAATTTTCTTCTTCTACATCAGTATCAACCAAGCCCGAAGCAAAGGTCAAAAGTGTGCCATCATCAAGTTCGAAAGAACTAGTATCTGAGACATCAAGTACGATTACTTTGCCCAAATTTGATATCATTGATCATATCAATAAAACAAAAATTTCCATGTCACAGGCAGAGTACTTGAAGTCCAATAAGGATCAACTCGAGAAATTGGTCTAGTTTATCAAAGGTGACTCTCTGTTCATTCCTCCAAAGGAATTATGAAAAATCCTAAAGATGGGAAAACTCCCAAAGATGGGAAAACTCAAAATATTGTGGTGGCCACTACTCCTTCAAATGAAAAGATTGAACCTTTCTTTGTGTCCTTTCGATCAATGAATTCAAATTAAGTAATCGCATTATAGACTCGAGCCTTGGATAATGTGATGCAGAAAATTAGCACATGCTTTTGGTTTGACTTGTACAAGAACATTCGGATCGTGTTACTCCATGGAAACCAAGCAAGTTCCTCTGATCAGGCATTAAAGACGCCCAAATGGTTTTAGCCCAATTCCCTCAAAAGTGAGTTAAGGTAACTATTTTAGTTGTTGACATTCCCGCTTCGTATGGTATGTTGTTGAGAAGGAAATTTTGCAGAGATCTAGGTGGAGAGATTCAAATGGATTGGTCTCACGCCATGATCCCTATCAATGGTGAAATGAAGAAGCTAATGCCGGAAGCTTAGGAAAAGTTCACGGTAACTAAAACCGAAGATCCTCGCGCATAGATCCTTTTCCAAGGCTCAAGTATGGGTAATTATATGATGACTACAGAAATTCATACCCCTGAGATCACTTGCCAAGATTCCAATGAGATCTAGACTCTTGAGTTCGATGGAAGTTGTTGCTCGACGGGTTTTGGTGCAGGAGTGGTGCTCATATCTCCAAATGGTAAAATATTTCCTTTTTCCTACAAACTTGAATTTTCAAATACTAATAACACTGCAGAATACGAGGCATTAATCCTTGGCCTCCAAGTTGCAGAAGAGAAAGGGATCAAAAATTTGAAAGTCTTTGGAGATGCATAATTGATTGTGAAACAAGTAAGAAATCAGTTCCAAGTAAAGAATGATCGTTTGAGACACTACAAAAATAAAGTGTGGGATGCGATAGAAGTCTTTGACACTTTTTCCATAAAATTTGTCCCTCGTGAAAAGAATGACAAAGCGATTCTCTAGCAGTCTACTTCATTAATGATTCCTCATTCGCGAGTTTGATCAAGTCAAATACACCATTGAAATGGTTTTTAGGCGAAGTGTTCCCGACAATGCGTAAAAATTCGCAAGTATTTAATGATGATCAACAAATTATTGCTTTCTTGGAAAAGTGGGATAATTTTGAACAATTGTACTTTGAAGGAAGTGATTTTGCGTTTCGCGAATCAATGACCTCACCCATTCAAGGAGTTGAGAACGAAGATCCTGGTGATGGCATCATCCAACTCAAAGGAAATAAAATTCCAAAAGGATTGGTTTCACTTGAAGAACTTTTTGATAAACATGATAGGTTTATCAAAGAGAAAGAGCAGGCAGGACCTGCGAATTCTGCTGATTATGAGCAAGTTAACATCGGTACCAAGGATAAACCTTGCCTGGTCAACATCGGTAAGTGTTGCTCACTTGAGGAACGCAAGAAATTCATATGCCTCCTTACCAAGTATTCTGACGTTTTGGCTTTCTCATATGAAAACTTGAAGTCTTTTCGACCCGGGAAGTGGAGCATGCCATACGCTTGAAGCTCCAGTGCGTTCCTTTTTCAGAAAAAGCAAAGACAATATAATCCCAAGATTGTAGGGACAATATTCCATGAAGTTCAAAAGATGTTAGATGCGCAGATAGTGTTTCCTATTCGACATTTGACCTGGATAGCTAATATTGTACTAGTTCGCAAGAAAAATGGAGAAATTAGGATTTGCGTGGATTTCCGCAATCTTATGTAATATCCCACTTCCGGGATCAATAGAAAATATGCAAATCAACAACTTCAATCAACTGCAAATAGCAAAAGTCAGATCTAAAGTTCTAATGCAATCGCTGTATTGCACCTCAAACAAGCAATGCACTGCTGTAAATGAATACTGGAATTACTCTAAAGAACTTTACACAACACTCAGCCAATGATGACCAATTAGAGCATACAAATCCAGCGTTAAACTTCTAATACCAGTCGCTGCAAATCAGTGCCTAAGTCGTGATTCCCAATCACCACAATGAGGATGAGCTCGCTGTTTGTAAATACTCAACAATACGTAATAGACATATGGATCTGTGCCCTTCTAACACAGTTTGCTGTCACAGGTCTCAATCAACCACTGCTTGATCAAGTATAAAATGTATGGCAACAATACTCAGAATTCTACCAAACATCCATCAACAAATCGCTGTCAAAGAAGAGACTTAATTACATCCTAAGTACATGCCTATGCCAGTCTATTCACTCAGAGATATTTCATATTAAAATCTGTACCCATAACTCCTTGTACCCAGATCAGATCACTGTCATACATGACTCTAAAACCCTTCTCAAACCATGCCAAATACCAACCGATCCATACTAAAAACACTTTAACCTGGTACCAATCAATATGCAGATTTATGGAAGGTCACTCAATGGGATATTGGCTTGAAACGAATTGCTAAGGCCAATGAATAAGAACTACACAGTTCGCTGTCAAAGGGGACTGTCAAACATCATACAAACATGCAACTCCTAGTTCGAACCACTCAAATCAATCCACTTGAATAAAGAAGAAGTCGCTGCAAAAATAAGAGTGTGAATCATACCAAATCAAGCATATATATATCAAGTCATACCATTCCCGAATGCATAGCAAATCGATTTGCAAGGATAGAATAAATACTCCAATCACGAACGTGCCCAGATTGTTGCTGCACATGAACATACACAGATCTGAATATTTATCATTCACAAACACTCCATAAATACTCAGGCACAGGTCGCTGCAATATGAGAGTTATAAACTCACGTCGTGTCACTTCATAGTGCATTAAACAAACATAAGGAGCTCGCTGGGGTTAGAAGGTAATAACAAACCACCAGCTGGTCGATTTTACACTAATTGATGCATTCAAATTAGTCCCTGAACATTACAAGATAAATCGCTAGGGCTGGGATGAAGCCTTCAGCCAAATCGATTTGCAACATCACACAAAAACACTTCAAAGGATATCAAAATCCAGCTGCTACAGTGACGCCGCTACAGTAAAATATGCAGATTTCTACTTGCAACCAAGATAAATAACATCTTCGATTTGATATTCCACGATTAACCACAAAGATCTCCCAAGCATGAGAGAGAGAAAACATCAATGGGCATGCATCCCAACTCCAAGCATGGAGTATCAAAATAAGTTCATCATAGCATAATCATAATAGTGATCTTAGCACTCCTTTTATAAGCAAGGAGGCACAAAATTCGAAAACCCTAGGAGAGGAAAACATTAAATAAAAGTAGTTTGTTTTCCCTAGGTGTGGCGTCCCCTTTGCAAAGGGTGATTTTATCAATGAAAGCCACCTAACTTTTTATTTAATTAATTCCCCATTTAATTTTATATATTTTGGGAATTAAATTAAATAACTTTTATAATTAAATAATTAAAAATTATTACTCCGTGCAATAATATTTAATTATTTAATAAAAATGTTCTCCTCAGACATCCCGAAGCCCACGGGACGTATAGGCTAAGGGTCTTCAAAAATGGGGACATTACATCTTAATCAAAGCTTCCTTGAAGGATAACTACCACCTTTAGTCATGGACCATATTCGAAAAATAGTTGTTGCGCACATATATGTAAAATAGAAAAGGAGTTGGAAAATATCAATGGATGGTATTGTTTAAGGTGATCAATAGTGTCATGATTGTTGAAATAGGGATTTTGAAAAATTGAGAATGTCTAAGTAGGATTTTAAAGTGTTCTTGTATAGACTAGAGATGATCTTAAGTATAACTCGGTAGATAGAGGTGACCAAGATGATATATGAGTAATTGAAGTGAGGAATGGAATGGTAAATAATGAAATGTATATCAATAGTCCAAGTGTGTCAAAAGTGCCAAAAATGATATTACTTGTGTCAAAGACCAAAATTAGGTGTCTAAGAACCCTCTCGGGATAACCCAATCTGCTTTTTCTTGGTAAAACCTTCAATTGGCGTTTGGTTGAGTTGTCTATGTCTCTAGCACACTAACATCAACAATAGACACAAGGGATCATGGAAAACGTATAAAGTTTACTACTCTTGTTCTCGAGAAAGAAAACAAGTCTCTCGTTCATGTTTGAACCCATGTGCAGCTATAAGCCTACCTTTACCTAATTTACATAATGAATGCCTTTTTCATCTCAACAAGTCTAAATGACTTAGGAGCATGGAAGCTTTCCATTCATAAGGGCAAGCTTGAAGCCACAATTGTTGTCACAATATTCTAGGAGTGGTTGACATTCCCAATCAATCCATCACGCCCTAGCTACTTTCACAATCATCATAATTATGAGTCGCATCCATTCACACTTGGGTCCTCTGCAATCCACTCGCATGACTCTAACACGAGAATGTTACCTAGGTACCCATGTTCCAACTTCTCTTTACTCCTCTTTATAGATCTTTTTAAGTTCCATTGCTTCATCCTAATGAAAGTGAAACCAATTATACATCTCATCATGGTCCATAGGTTTATGCATCCATTGGTTTCCCGACCATAACTAATACTAGATAAACGTAGGGAGGATTACAACAACTATAGTTTTAAACAACATTGAACATTGAATATTGAATAAACAACTATAGTTGGTCATCAAGCTTGAATCTTATCTTCATAGAGCAGTAGTTTTGGTTAAATTCACTCAAGGAATGCAACCATTGTATTTCAAGTACCAAATCTGTATCTCCAATACCAAAACATAGAAATCATTACTTACCATGTGCCTTCCCAAGGTGAGCTTGAGTTGTTGGATCCTCTTGGTGCAAGGGATGATGAAGTCATTTTGTAGCATCTCATCCTTCATAATGAGGTTCAAATGTTCAACAAACTTTCTATGCATTCTCATAATTTTCCTTCCATTCCAAATAATAGAAGAAGCAACATGTTCATAGCTGCAAGTTGTCTCTCTTGACCTAACACGCTTCTTAATTTTTTTCCATGATGACAAAAATATGGCAACAACATAAGAGGAAACCAAAAATGCGAAATATGGTCATCACTATCATACCTTTGGCTGCCCACAAGGAGCTCACCCTCCTTTTCCTTCTCTTCTTCAACAAGTCATGATCTTCCCTTGACTCTTTCCATATTTTGTTGACACATGTATGTAACATCAATGTAATGTCCCTTTTCCAAGATAGTTCAATTTGAAGACTTTGAGCCCATTCCACTTCCCATGGGCAAGAAGGAATGATCAAAGAGTAATTGTCATGTTTTTTAGTTATTTTCGTGAGCATTGCATTCTTCTTTAATAGTTTTCTACATAAAGTCTCGGTTGGGTTAAGAAGGTGAAAAGCCAAAGGAAAATAGAAGAAAAGGATCCATTATGAGGTCGGTCCTATTTGGGGCATTCTAATTGGTTTTGGCACCACAACAAGATATAAATGGGGTCGCTTGGCTCATTTGTGCATCATCATCATCTTGTCTAAAAATAAATTGCATGGTTTTTGGGCTAATTGCTCAACTACTTCCACTTAAGGGTGAAAATCCTTTGGTGTGGCCAACAAGGAGGACGAAACCTTCCTTGTTTGATTGAAGAATGAAAACTCTTCAATTCATTGAGGATTCTCCATCCGGGGTTTCCAAAGAGCTTCAAGAAGATTGATTTTGCAGATTTTCAGCTAGGGTTTGATTCTACAGTGATTTTCAGCCCTCTCCTAGGGGAGCGACCCACCTTGTGGAGGAGTTAGGGGTTTCTAGGGCACGGCACATCCAACTCAGCCATCATTGCATTCCTCATATTTTTAGCAGCTGGAATCTATATTTGGACTTCATTTTTGGGCTTGAATCCTTCATTTCCAACCACTTTTGTAAGGGTGTTCACTACTGTCATTTTATTTAATTAAATAAATTCCAATTGTGGTTTGAAGGCATATTTCTTGGTCAATAATTGTTCTAAAATATTTCTAAGTTGCCCTACATGCTTTGGATGGTGTGAATGATGCATTTTTTAAGAGATATTGCATTTTTCTTACTGCTGTTATAAAAGTTCAGATCGTTGTACCTTGCTGTCATAATTTTCAGTTAGCTGTCATAAATTTCAGTTTACTATCTATTGGGGTTTGTGATATTTCCTTTGTTTTCTGTTTATGCTTGGAAAGGACATTACAGTGGTATTAGAGCATCGATCTTCCCAACCTGGAGGGTATTCATGTAGGAGGAAGATAAAATGGCGGACAATTTTTTTGGTGATGCCAGGTTTGAGAGGTTTGTGCAAGGGCAAGAAAGGTTGGCTGATATAATGGCACGAATGATCCATAACATGCATCCAGGAAGTTCTTCAAGGGCAAACAACAGGCTTCAACCACCGAGATCCATTATGGATCCCACAGTTAGGCCTTTTCAGCCTACCTTCCTCCCAAGGGAAGGAGTTATTCCGGAGGTAGAAACATGACATTTTGTGGGCAACAACATTACTGCCACCTATGAGGAGCATAAGGCTCTTCCATGAGATTCATGATGCCATATCACTTGAAGAGTTCATAGGAGTGAACAAAGGTAGAGTGAGGCATGAGCCTAGGGCTCAAGCACCACAGAAGAGTGTCCAAATTGCAATGGTAGAACAAGAAGAAAATTAGGGCTGCAAATAATGGAGAGAGAACAACCCATGGAGGAATCTACCGTGCCAAAGGAAAATGGAAGAGATGTTCAAGGTGGAGTTCCAAAGAGGAAAAATTTAGAAATCATAAAATGGAACAAAAAAAAGCCCATATGCAGCTTGAAGGTAAAAAGATTCTTTGACAATAGATGATGTTTTATTGATTTCCAATGATTGCATGTGGCGGGAAGATAGTGAAGAAATTGAAATAAAAAGGGCATTACTAGTTGAAAGCAAAGAGCTCAAAATAGAGGCACATGTACCATCCGAATTTCCCAAGAATGAAGCCATGAGCCATGTGACTGATTTTCAAAACAACATTGTGAAGGAAGGAACATGTGTTTGAAGAGAATATTGAAGAGTCACAAGGATAGAAGGGTTGGAGGTGTCTCCACAAATTCCAATTCAACAAAGGAAGGTGAGCTCCTTGTTGGCAACCTAAGGTATGATAGTAATGGTCATATTTCAGATTTGTTGATTTCTCCTATGTTAAAGATTTTAAGTTCATATTTTTAGCAGGTTAAAGAATATGAGGCATTAAACTTTGATACGTTCAGAAGAGAAGATTTAAAGCATAGTTAACTTAGTCCCATATTGGAACCATCATGGGGGTCTTGTGAGCATTTGCTTCTCCTATGATGGCAAAAATATATATTTTTATCTTTGGGGATGGTAACGTGTTAAAATTTAAAATAATACATGGAGAAATTAATATTTCAATATTTTAATTATATTTGTGATTATAATTCAAAGCATGAAAGTATTGGTTCTAATAGAGGCTTGATATCCTTACAAAATCTTTGTCATCATGGAAAGCATGTTAAGAAGGGTGATAGGGTCAAGGATACCACTTGCAATAGGGCATGTAGGTCCTTTGATGCTCAAGTTTGTTTTTGCATATGGGATCGAGTGATCTTTTAGGGTCAAAGTGTATAAAGGCATTAATGTCACTATTGAGTTCTCCATCTCATGCACTTGGATTGAAAGGAAATTTATGAGCAATCATATAAGGTTTGTTGTGCATTCTAACCACATTGTGAAGGATCAATGTTCTCGGTTAATAGAACACTCTTGGGGGCTAAGTAACACACATGAAGACAAGATCGTAGGGAATGGCCAAAAGAAGATAATTCCAGCTAGATGCTTAAGGTGTAAAGATGGTAAGCAAACTAGATGTTATTTTGATAGTCAAGATTTTATGAATCAGCTTGCTATGGTTTTGTGGGACTCAAGTTACTTTCAAGATTGCCACTTTTGGATGTATGTGAAGGTTATGGATAATTCATCTACTGAAAATATAAATTCAGCTGCATGGATAATAAAAAGGGGACTTGATAAGACTGTTAAAGCATTAAGTGGTTGTGTTGGAGAAGGAATGGTACTTCACGGCATGGTAAGTGGTGGTGTCAAGATTATTCCAACCAATTCACACTTGGGGAAGGAAGGCCAACATCTCATTTGCAACCTAAGGGAAGATTTCAAGAAGGCTTGAGATTACACCGAATGACTTCACCATTCCTTGCTTCATGAAGATACAACAATTTCCCACAACTTGGTGTGGAAACAAGGTATGCAATAATTCAGTTTTCATGAACCGAGGTGAAGTAACGTATCATGCTATTGTTTGGTCTATGAGGGATTGGTTCT
Source organism: Taxus wallichiana var. yunnanensis (assembly GCA_018340775.1). Classification (NCBI taxonomy): domain Eukaryota; kingdom Viridiplantae; phylum Streptophyta; class Pinopsida; order Cupressales; family Taxaceae; genus Taxus; species Taxus wallichiana. The sequence goes on along the minus strand of CM031244.1, from coordinate 264,966,973 downwards.
CTAAAACACACTTAGCAAGAATGCCTAATGAGACATGGATTCAATGGGAGTTTTGTGGTGTAAGTCATCCTTCTAACACAACTGAGATGAGCTTGGGTAATGTGAATCATGACCCCGAATCATTATGGGAGCTGTCTCGAATCTTGTGGCTGTTATTACCAACATGTCCAGCTTGTTCCACATTCTATTTGCAGCCACCAAGTGGATTTCAATCACAAGGAAGAGGTGCTCTTCTCCTAGTGACATTGATAAGGTATGTGTAGCTATCACAAGATGTTTGCTGGCCACTACAATTTTGAATTTTAGTAAGAAATGGAAATGCTTCAGACATGCTTTGGGCAGCCTGAAAGAGACTTTGAATCTGCTGCATGTAATGGAAGGTGTTGAAATTCAGCCAAAGGTTGTCAAGATAGGAGCTCGCTTGGCATCATATAGTCAATTTAGTCAACATGAAAAGATTGACTCAATTATGTCTCCAACAATTTCTAAGGGTATTCAGCTGAATGTTAATACAGCCATAACAAACTTCATAAAGATGGGAATGAATGGTAGAGTTGTATGTATATACTAGAATGTGACGAGGAAAAATAATGCGGTTGGGGATGCTCTATCTAGGAAGCCAACTCCTTGTTCATTGGATGGTGCAAAGGTTGAAGAAGCTTCATTGGAAGAAGCAATGATGAGGGAAACTCTTGTTTTCTTTAATGAGTTTGTTCCATGTGCAGGTACAAGTATAAAAAAGAAAGAGCAGCTGAGTTTGTTTTCCTCGAGCAAATGATGGAGCATATGAGGTTGCAGCTGAAGATGAAGATGACATAATGAAGGATAACAAGTTTGTGATTGCAAAAGATCTCCAACAAAGCATGGAGGGGATGTGGGATGATGTGTTGCTACCACCAAATGTTAGAAGAAGTGCTTCCAAGACAACCATGCATCAAATTGCCACCATTAATGTTGCTTGTCATCATTTTTAGCAGCCCCCACATTATTTCAGTTGCATTCATGTGTATGGTTAGAGGATGCTCTTCCACCATAGTTGACAAGGTTGAAACAGAAAGTGAAGATGCCACATTGGAATGTGTTTTAGCTTGTCAAGCTGCTGATTATTCCTCAATTTTTGCTCTATGACTAAGATTACAGCAGATTGGAAGGCTTTTTGTACAATTGAGTATGCAAAGAGAAAAGTTGCTAATGCTATTTTGAAGGTGAAAGTGAAGAGGGCAGAATTGAGGTAGCAACTGATTTCTTTTTCAAGGAAGTTGTTAAACTTCATGGGCTGCCAAAGTACATCAATAAGAAGAGGGACAACAAATATATGAGCTTGTTTTGGCAAGAGCTCTTTCATTTGACAAGTACAAGATCTAGATTATTGGAGCATTACAACATATTTCTTCACTTTGGCATGATGGTACTTGGGCATGAGAGCTTGCATTTGCTTGAGGGCAAGCAAATTTGGGAGGGAGGACTATAATGTCCCCTTTTCCAAGCTAGTTCAATTTGGAAGACTTTGAGCCCATTCCACTTCCCGTGGGCAAGAAGGAAATGAACAAGGGAAGTAATTGTCATGTTTTTCAGTTATTTTCGTGAGCATTGCATTTTTCTTTTTCTATTTTTATATAGTCAGGTTTTAAAGGAAAAAGACAAATGAAAAATAGAAGAGAAAGGATCCATTATGAGGTCGGTCCTATTTGGGGCATTCTAATTGGTTTTGGCACCACAACAAGGTATAAAAGGGGTCACTTGGCTCATTTGTGATCATCATCATCTTGTCTAAAAATAACTTTGCATGGTTTTTGGGCTGATTGCTCAACTACTTCCACTTAATGAAAAAAAACCCTTTGGTGTGGCCAACAAGAAGGACAAAACCTTCCTTGTTTGATTGAAGAACAAAAACTCTTCAATTCATTGAGGATTCTTCCATCCCGGGGTTTCCAAAGAGCTTTAAGAAGATTGATTTTGCAGATTTTCAGCTAGGGTTTGGTTCTACAGTGATTTTCAGCCCCTCTCCTAGGGGAGCGACCCATCTTGTGGAGGAGTTAGGGGGTTTCTAGGGCACAACGACATCCAACTCAACCATCATTGCATTCATATTTTTAGCAGCCGGAATCTATATTTGGAATTCATTTTGGGCTTGGAATCCTTCATTTCCAGCCACTTTTGTAAGAATGTTCACTGCTGTCATTTTATTTAATTAAATAAATTCCAGCTGTGGTTTGAAGGCATATTTCTTGGTCAATAATTGTTCTAAAATATTTCTAAATTTCCTACATGTTTTGGATGGTGTGAATAATGCATTTTTGAAGAGATGTTGCATTTTCCTTACTGTTACAAAAATTCAAGTTGTTGTACCTTGCTGTCCTAATTTTCTGCTGGCTGTCATAAATTTCAGTTTACTATCTATTAATTTTGCAATTCGATTTTTTTCTTCTTTCCTCGCTCATGCTCCATGATTTCTTCCTCTTCATACATTGGATTCAAGGGCAAATAAGTATCCAACTTTTGGAGCCTTGCCCTAGCGGAACACTTTGTTGATCCGTCATATGTAGGTAGGGTTATTTTCCCCAACCTTTGTTGAATATCTTTCCGGGGCTGATCATTATGAAGTCTTCTTCCACCCTTGTGACCATTCCTTGACTTCAAGGTACAAAAATCAAGGAAAGAAAGCTCTTGGCAGATGGTTGGCCTCAAAGCTTGGTATTCCACATAGAATCGATCCATCTCATCATCTCCATCTTGTTTCCCTACTTCCACTTGTTCCTCTTCTTCCCTTTGTAGAAATTTAGCTCGGAAGGTTCTTGTGGGAGGATTAATGGAAGTTCTTTCATTGCCGGAAGAGCTGCCCTCACCTAGGGTTTTCTTCAATTCTGGAGCACCTTGGATGGCTTGGATCAATTCAATCATTGAAGCCCTCATGGTCCTTTGGAAGCTTTGCTCCATGTCTCTTTGATTCCTCAACAACTCTTGCATGTAGCTCATTTTATCGGAAGGTGGAGGCCTTTGTTCCTTATCCCCCATGTTCTTTGTTGGAGTCCTTTGATAAACTTTAAACCCTTCCTCACCGGTATTCATGCAAATCTGAAAATCTGAATTTACCCTCACACAGATGGGAGGAACGATGCTCTGATACCACTGTAATGTCCCTTTCGGGCTCAAATTTGAAGAATTTGATTTTCCCTAAAACTTAATGGAACATTGTTGGAAATGTTGACAACCACATGTAGAAAACCTGATTTTTATGATAAGAATATGATTTTATGCAAAAATTAGGAAGCGACCTGTTTTAGGTCCACAAAACCCTAAGTGACCTAGGTTAAATTCAGATTTTAGTATCTCCCACACACAAATCTTCGAAATACATCAACAACATGAAACCCTTGATGAAATCATGCAAATAAATGCTTCAACAATAAAATACAGACTGCTGGAATTAATTAATTGCTCAAAAATAGTTAAAACTTCAAAAATCCATATCTTCAAAAATACTTAGAGATAAAATGAAAATGATAGCTCAAAATGACCACAAAAATGGCTGTTATCTAATAAATTTAGAATCATATTTTTCCAAATACCAAACCAATCGAAAAGTCATCCTGAAATCTCCAAGTGGGTTGTCCAAGCTGAAAATTAGTGTGGCAGCCCCAAAAAGCGTGCCCTAGCACTGATGGCAACCCTTTCTCTTATGAAATTTTGAATTTGAAGATCACTTGCAACTCCTATATGAAGCCCACCAATGCAACAAATGAGGGTTGTTGTCCCCAAGTGTTGTGACTATTACGGGTTTTCGTCTCCAATAGGATCCAATGAGGGTTTTCGTCCTCAAAGGCTAAAAATGAGAGCTCAATGCTCCAATTTCCAAGAGAGAAGTATTAAGATTCACCAAATGATCCTTACAATGAGCCCCAACATTTACCTTTATAGCCTTTTTCTTTCTTTTCCTTGTGGAGTGCTCCATGTGGGACACTTTATTTCCTTTTAACATTTACTTTTCCCACTTTTTAATAATTTAATTAAAGTGTCAATAATTAAAATTACTTTAGCACTTAAAATTAAATTATTAATTTACTTCCTTCCTCCCCCTTTTAGCCGACTGAAAATAATGAAAATAGGCTAAGGGTCTTCTTTCTACTTTAGTATTTAAAAATACATTTTATTTTAATAATAATATTATTAAGTTGCCCATAAATAGAGAGTTATCTAGGCTCAACTAAAAATATTATTAAGTATTTCTAATTTAGAAAAGGGGACATTACATATCACCAAGTAGCTCATTTGTTTGGTCTAAGTTAAGCTTTTGGCCTAATGGTTGGAGCGTATAATAAGTCGCGACACGTGTGAAGTTCGAGCCTCGGGCTTGCCTTTTGCGCCACTTTTAATTTATTTGGGATAATATCCACATTGATCTCATAATAACCAATAATTGCCTTTTTAAAGGCTTTCCTATGAGTTGGAATCCTATCAACAAGCACGTTCGTGTTTGTTTTGTTGGGATATCCTCCAAGCTCACCCTCGCTCCCGCAAGTTGGTTAATGAGATGGCTTGGTTAGTTGTTTGATGAGTTGGTTGTCAAGCTATGTGCGATGAGTCGGATAAGGTAGCTCGGTGATGTGGCTCACTGACGTGGAAATTGGACTCGTCGAGTTGTGTGGCTATGTAGAGCTCGGTCCAACTTGTTGAGTGGGCTAGGTGGAACACCGATAAAACAATACGCTTTAGTCCCACATTCAATGGAATTGGGACCTCCATGAGACTTATAAGAAAGAACTTAGAATATACAATGTGAAGAAAGGTGGTAGGGTCCCCCTCTTGAAAAAGAGTGGACCCCATGGCCTATTGGGCCCCGAGTTGGCACATCATGTGGGCCCCACATCGACCGTCAAAGACTGGAGGATAAAACCAAATTTTTGCACGAGAAAACTGCCACTTGTCTTCTTCACTGTATTCCTCCACTTGTCATGCTCACATCATGCCACCTCATCTTTGTGCAACTGTTTTATTTTTTGCCAATTGGAGAAATTTTCAAAGGGACCATATCTTTTGCGTTCAATGTTTGTTTTTCACCGTTCAAAAGGCGTTGGAAATCTCTTGATGATGTCTTTTGTATGGATGTAATTGCATGACTTGTGCATACCATTTGATCGCTTAAGTGAGGATCCTCCTGGATCACTCCTCCCCACTGAGGAACTTTTGGACCACCAAAGGTTTTTGTTTTATTTTGACAATGGTGAGGGTACAGTTCCCTCACCCTTCCAATTTCCATCCATTTTTCTTTGGTTTGGATGCATTCCCTTCAAACCCACACGAAGATATCAACATCACCTCTTCGCGAAGTCCTCGCTCTCCTATCAAGAATAGCATTTTTTTGTAATTCATCAATAAATTTAGGAGCAAATTCATCATCGAGGGTACTTGAATAGTCTCATCCTGATCAATGATCATGGGTGGCTCATACAATTTCAAGTTTTCAACATTTACAATGAATACATCTGCATATATGGAGGTAATTCTAACCAGAAGGCATTATTACCAATCTTCTCCAAAATTTTAAATGGGCCATACCTAATTGGTTTTAAATTTTTACCTTCACCTATCAATCTTTCCTTACTTGATATGTAGCCAAACTTGATCACCAACTTGAAAATGATGATCAACACGATGTTGGTCATGCCTAGCCTTGTACTTTGTTGGCTCTTTTCCAATTGCTCTTGGACAACTTGATGAACCATCTGTATCTTCTAAATGAACTTCTTTTCCTTATCAGCATCTTTTTGTCCATTCGTTATTGTGTCTTGTCCAAAGGAAAATTCCAAAGGTGACTTAGGAAAATAACCAAAACAAGTCTCAAAAGGAGACTTCTGTGTGGAAGAATGAATGGCATGGTTATAAGCATGTTGTACATAATACGTGTTCATCCCAAAGTTTAAGATGCTTTGCTACAATATCCTCGGAGAAAATGCACTATTGTATAGTTGCCCACTTTTGTTTTCTTGTCGCTTTGTGGATGAAAAGCAATACTTTTCTTCAACTTTGTGTCCATCATGTCCCATAATGCTAACCAAATTTTCCCAATAAATTGAGAATCTCGATCAGAGACAATAGAAGTAGGCAAACCAAAATGAACCCAAATGTTGTTAAAGAATAGATGTGCAGTTTCCTTGCCTATTATCTACTTTTTGCAAGACACTATAATACACATCTTGCTACATCTATCCACAACCACGTACAAATAGTCGTGTTTTCTTTTTGTCATAGGCAAGCCTCCAAAACTTCCATGGAAATACTTTCCCATAGCTTGGTTAGTACAGGGAAGTGGGGTATACAAGCCCAACTTCATGTTACTAGCTTGCTTGTGGGCACAAAGAATACAACCTTTAACATATTTAGATACATTTTCATACATCCGAGGCCAATAACAATATCTTTGCAATTGTGCAACTGTTTTACCAACACCAAAATGACCAAAACAAGAGAAGTATGTGCTTCCCTAATCAAATGAATTCTTTCATCTTGCATGGAATACAAAGTTTACCAAGATGATAAAGCAATCCATTATGTAAATGATAGTCTAATTCTTCCACCTATTTACCATGAGTTAGATCTTCATAGACATCCTTAAAATCAACATCTCTAGCATATTGTTCCTTATAACTTTCATGCACCAAAGGACTATGTTGTAAAAGAATAGATGCAATAACAAGAGGTCTAGAAAGCATATCAACAACCTTGTTCTATATACCTTTTTATACCTGATCACAAGATGGAATTGTTGCAAAAACCCCATCCAATGAAAGTTCTTGATTGTGAAATAAGGTATTGCAAAGGCCAATGATCCGTATGTATGATTGTCTCGATTGCCCATCAAGTAATGTTTCCACTTTTTCACACTCTGCACCAAAGCATACAACTCCTTGTCATAAGTAGGATAATTTTTTACCGCACTTGTGAAGGTCTCCGACCGTAATGAGACATGTTTTATCTTCTCGCATCAATACGGCACCCATGGCATAATCACTTCCATTGGTTTCAATCTCAAATGGATATAGGAAATCGGGTAGTGTCAAACTTGGGGCTATGCTTTTATTTTCTTTCAACATATCAAAGGATTTATGGGACTTGCCTCCCCACTAAAAGACCTATTTCACACTTGTCAAAGAATGCAAAGAAGGTGCAATCGATGAAAAGTTAGCAATAAACTTCCTCCAATATTTGGACTTCCCTAGGAAGCTTCTAACTTTAGTTGCATTAGTGGGTTTGGGCCATTTCACAATAACTTCAACTTTAGAGGGATCAATTTTTAGTTCACCACCCCCTACAACATGGGCCAAATAAGCCAAAGATGTTTTACCAAATTCACATTTTGACATCTTCAAGTATAATTTCTCCTTTTGCAAAGTTTCCAAGAATTTTTTAATATGTTCAATATGATCTTCCCAACTTTTACTGAAGATCAAAATATCATCTAAGTAGACAATAACAAAATCTTCTATGAATGGCCTAAAAACATCATTCATAACCCGCATGAAGGTGGCAAGTGCATTACAAAGACCAAAAGGCATAACAAGCCACTCAAATAGACCTTGTTTAGTTTTGAAAGCAGTTTTCCAAATATCACTTTGTTGATCCTAACTTGGTGATAACCACTTCTCAAGTCTAACTTAGTGAAATAAACAACATTTTCAACTAATCTAATAAATCATCAATACGAGGAAGAGGGTTGCGGTTTTTCACCGCAATCTTATTCGAGCTCGCGAAATCCACACACACATCTGCCAAGTGTTATATTTCTTGGGCACCAACACAATAGGCGAACGACATGGAGATGTGCTTGGCCGTATGACCCCTTTCTCGAGCAACTCCATAACTTGCTTCTTGATCTCTTCATTTTCTACCACAAACAACCTATACACGCCAATATTGGGAAGAAGTGCATACTGTTGCAGTTCAATCTCATGTCGTATTTATCTTTTTGGAGGTAATCATTGTGGCTCCTGAAACACATCATCATAGTTAGAAATAACTTTCATTATCTCATTCTTGTGTTTAGGATCACAACCTTCCAAAGCCTTGGATTTATCATCATCCTTAGCTTTAACAATCATGAGTACAAAATTCTTGCTTGCATTCACAAGCCTCTTCATTTGTCCTGCAGATACAAGTGACAAATTTGCTTTTATCCGATGAGCTCTAACAATGTATTCAATCCCATCCTTAACAAGCAAATACTTATTTTCTTCCCTATAGAAGATTGCTTTTTCATCAAAAAATAAGTACCAAGAACAATGCTACAAATGTCAAGTGGAACCACATCTAATTCTACCTCATCAATGAATTTTGAGGTGATTGCAAATCTAAGTTTGCATGTTTTTGTGACTTGCAATTTAGCATCATCACATACCCATCCCAAAGGGTACGGTTTTGGATGTGGTTTGGTTTTAAGTCCCAATTTCTTAACTTCAAAATGAGATTAGCTTGAGATCCACTATCAAAAAGAGTATCAATCTTAGTATGTTTTGAAATAACTCTAATGTGGAATAGCTCATTTCTCTTCTTTTCATGTATAGATTTAGAATTAGAAGCATGAGAATTAGTGCTAGAAGAGGAAAAAAATGAACCTTGCAACCCATGGTTGTGATCTTGGTCTCATCACTTGAATCGGATCCAAGATTTCGCACCGTTGTAGTGGTCTTCTTGTCACCTCCTTTCTTGAACCATTTTGGTTTGAGCTCTGAGATGGAGCTTCCAACACTTCACATCTGTATGTCCTTCTTTCTTGTAATGTGAACAAACAAGATTCTCATCTTCTTTCTTAACCGTGGAAGTATGTTTTTCTTTACCCTTTCCTTTTCCTTTTTCTTTGTTTTCAGCTATTGTTTTCCTGATTTCTTTGTGAAGCTTTCCTTTGTGTTCTTACCCCTAGCTTCATGTGGGTAGCTTGGACAAAAACTTCATCAAGGTTAGTGGGATTAAACATAAGTATGGTATGTTTCAAATAACTATGCAACCCACCAATGTATTTCAAAAGAGTCTCTTGAGTATAAAGAGGAATGCCCAAAATCAATGCTTTCTTCCTAAACTCTTGAGTGTAATTGTAATGTCCCCATTTTTGAAGACCCTTAGCCTATCATTCCCGTGGGCTTTAGGGATGTTAGAGGGGAAAATTATATTAAATAATTTTATAATATTGCCTGACAAGTGATTTTAATCATTTGACATTATAAAGCAATATTTATTTAATTATTTAATATTTATGGAGCAAGTAATTATTTAATTATTTAATATTTATGGAGCAAGTAATTCTTTAATGAAATTCCCAAAAGGAAAATTAAAAAAAAGGGAGAATTAATTAAATAATATTTAGGTGGCTTTTAAATATTAAAATCACCCTTTTAAAAAGGGGACACCACACCTAGGGGAAATAAACTTCTTTTATTTAATAATTTCCCTCTCTAGGATTTCAAATTTTGTGCCTCCTTGCTTATAAAAGGAGTGCTAGGATCATTGTTAGACTCATGTTATGATGATATTTATTTTATGCTCCATGCTTGGAGTTGGGATGCATGCCCATTGATGCTTTCTCTCTCTCTCTCTCTCTCTTGCGTGGGAAGTTAGTGAGCTAGTTTTGATCAATTGAAGTATTTTTTCTTGCTCCATTGTTGAGTTCTCTTGTGTTGAAGATTGTTATTTGGAGGGTCTTTGAAGTGTAGAAAGAGCTGAAAATAATTTATGTCATTCCATCTAACCCTAGCGACTTGATTGAGACTTTTGGGGGCTGTTTTGGAGGGTTTTCGGGTGTCATAAAATTCAGATCTTTAGTTCTTTGAAAAGATCTTAATTTATAGAATTATCTGCATTTTATTTGAGGAGAAAATATGGAATATTGAAGGAGTTATGCATTTTTGAATATTTCAGCTGTCTCATGGGTTTTTCTGGGTATGGAAAATTGATATTTATATCAGATCTGCAGTTTGGGGTTGATTTAATATTGCATATGATTGTAGAAACTAGGAGAAATAAGGAGAAGATGTTTTCATAATTTTTGGAGTGGATTTGATGCCCTAAATGTGTTGGGCGACCTACTTTTTAGGTCAAAATTAGGGTTTTGGGTTGGCTGTGCGAAATCTGATTTTTGCATATTGTTCTTCATATTTTTGTGGTCCATTATCCAAAATTTCAGCTCATTTGGACTTCTCTAGTCAAAGATATGAATTTTTAAAAATTGCAGCAGTTTAGGGTTTGAATATTAATTATTTACAGTTGTGTGTGATCAGATTTGTGTTAATTCCTAACTTGTCCTAAAAGGGGACATTACAGTGGTATCAGAGCATGTTCTTCTGCACCTGTGAGGTTTGACATTGCTTGTGGATCATGGATTTATCTAGTGCAGGTAACATGAAGACAAGATTCCGGAGACTTGGTAGAGCTCTCAAGCACCTACCTCCATCAAAGGATGAGTTGCTCAAAATTCTGGAAGAAGCAGCAAGTTGCTTGCTAACAATAGAGCAAGATGATTATGGATCTATGCTTCTTGCAAGAGATTCCTTGGTGAAGCAGTTGGCTAAGCATGAGTTGTTGGATCACAAAGATGGGGAAGTCAGAATTATGGTCATCTTCTGCATTAGTGAGGTCATGAGGATTGCAGCCCCAAAATTGCCATATTGTGATGTTATCATGGAAGACATCTTTGAGGTCATGGTGGGAAGTTTCCAAGGTCTGTGGGACCTCACAAGCCCTTCTTTTGGTAAGAGGGTTTGCATTTTGAACACTATGGCAAAAGTAAGATCTTGTGTTATAATGATGGATTTAGAATGTAATGATCTTATTTCTCACATGTTTGAGGTGTTCTTTGATGTTATAAGTAATGATCATGCTCAAGAGATCATGATTTCCATGCAAGCCATTATGTCTTTGATATTAAATGAATATGAGAGTCCCCCAACACACTTGCTATCTATGTTGGAGGAAGGATTGAGTCAAAAGACATCACGTGCTGCTCATGCACTTGCCAAAGGTGTTATAGAGCAATGTTCAAGCAAAGTGAAGACTATGATTCTCCAAGGTATGAGCTCTTTTGTTGTTGATGGTACATTTTTAACATCTAATGATTGCATGGGTTTGAATGGGTGCAAGAAATCAGATTTGGATGATGAGCATGAAGAGGGCATTAGTGTCAAGCATGTGTATGATGAAAAGGAAATAATGGCTAAAGAACTTATGAGAGAAAAATCAGATTTAGTTCAAAAGGAAGAGCAGGTAGAAGAGCCCCTAGATGCAAATGAGCAAGGTAAAGAGTTATTTTTGGTTGAAGAGGTTTTGTTGCCTTTGCATGATTGCATGCATGTTGATAAAATAATCATGGGAGATGAGCCCAAGAGGGAAAAGAAATCTGATTTGCAAGTTTGCATGGACAAGCAAAATGAGGACAGCCAAGAGGTAACTAATGAACATTATTTAGTTATTACTAATGCTACTTGGATTGGCAATGAATGCAAGGATGAGGGGATGAATGATAGGAAAGAAGAAGAGGCATTTCCGAGCACTTTAGACCATTCTCAACTTGCTGGTCCGTACAGTACTGCTGTACATATGCAGCGAAAAATAGTGAAGGAGGAGCAGCCAAGGTCACTATTGAGTGATCAAACACAAGCTTCAAAGGGGCAGCCAAGGGTAGACCTCAATATGGCCCTAAAGGGGTCTATTTCACCATATCTCCCTCCACATAAAAGGCAACCACTTAACAACTACATTGAGGTAATAAATTATTCCAAGTTTGATTTGGCTAGTACTAATGATGAAGTTGTTGATGAGCATGTGCATGCTAAAAGGAAAAATCAGATTTGAAGGATAGCATTCACCTTCATCATGAGCCATTTGAAGGACAAGAAGGGAGTGTGAGTCTCATGGTTACTCCAAGTCATTTCCTACATGACATAAGCATTGGTGAAGGAGAAAAAGGGGTTTAGATGGAGAAAATGATGAAAGAAAGAGCGCTGTCCTAAACTCAGAAATTTTGAGTTTTGTAGATGTTGGGGGCAGCCCAAGGTATGATTATTCATGTTTATTTCCTCCTTATATATTGAGCTTTGATGAATATGGGTATGAGCATGTTAGATGGATGGATAAGAGGTATTTTGGTTATACTATTGTTGATGTTTTTGCTCCTAACACTTGGGTGCATAAGTGTCAACATGGCAAAAGGAAAGGGATGCCTAAGACTCCTACAAACGAAAATCATGACAATAAGCTTGCTGGCCTGTGTATAACAGCGGTTATTAGGGAGCAAATAAGCGTGTTTTCTCTTCTAGAATCAAGTTCCAAGGAAGCTCCATGCACATGTCAAGTAAAGGTACATAATTACAAGGTGAGAAGTGATGTTTTATGGTACGAAAATGTAATGAGCAGCCCCAAGCATGATAATTTAGATTTATTTTCTTTATCCATAAAGAAGGTACATGGGCACAATCAAAGGGTTGAAGTTCCGTGGGTTTACGGTGATATGGTTTATGGATGCATGAGTTATGGTTTCTCTTTTTCTTATATGCATGGTGCATCAAAAATAGTGAGATGTCATCCCTCTACATGGTATGAAGAAGTAAATAACAAGTTGTTTGTATTTACTAGTGCTCATGAGATGATTAAGATTCTATTGTTCTCATACCTCAATAAAATTCAGTTTTTTATTGTTGAGGTCATAAAAGGAAGGTATGAGCATCATCTATTCATGTTTGAGTTTGCCACCAAAAGGAAAATATGTATGCTTAATGTTTCCGTAGCAATTTACACTGCTGTCCTGCACATTTTCAGATTGTTGGGAGTTATGTTAGCATGCATGCATAAGGGTTCAGTCACATGGTATGATAATTTTCAGTTTGGGGCATCATTGATGCATGTTACAGGTTCTTCTTTTGGTCATTTAGCACTCCTTTTACATTGGGAACAGCGAAAAGGAAGGTATGGTGTTGAGTTGTCATGTTATGTTCTGAGAAAAAAGGGTAAGCATGTTATATTTTCAGCCATGATAGTGAGAAGTGCCACATTTGTCATGACATTCACTTTGAATCAGCTCTATGTCATGCATATGATTGAGTTTCAGCATGTGTTTTCTTGGGAACAATGTATTGAGGGTTGTGATGATGAAGAATGGATCACATGGGCTTCACACGGCATGGTAAGAGTCTCATTTTCGGATGTGCATATGAATGATTTTCAGATTTTTATTATGGGGAGTGAAATTTCATTTGCATGGGGGCCTATTGCATTTACTAGATGGTTGCTCATTGATGTGGGAAAAATAATTTGGAAACATGATAGCTGCTGTCCTCTAATTTCTATGGATGATATCACCTCCATAATTCAGATTTTTCACATGTATTCGATGACATGGGTGATGGTACTTGATGTTGACTCATGGGTGACTATTTGGGGGTGGAAACCAGCCACTCCAATTCTGATTTTTGGAGATTACAACAACACTTGGGGCCACATAACAGAGTTTGGGGGCAGCCCATACATGGAGGAGTTGTACATGCCATGGAGACACATTGGAAAAGTGTTCTTCAACACTTATTTTTCTAATTTGTTTGTTTCATGCGCAGGTTTGAAGAAGAAATTACAACAGACTACACTCCTAACTTTGAGGAGAATGAAGCAGTCCAAGATATTGCAAATGCTACTTCACTTGAGTGGCATGGGAGCACGGCTTTTGGAGTACCACACTTTTGGACATGGACACATGAGCTTGTTATTGCTTGAGGGCAAGCAATCTTGGGAAGGGAGGACTGTAATGTCCCCATTTTTGAAGACCCTTAGCCTATCATTCCCCATGGGCTTTAGGGATGTTGCAAGGGGAAAATTATATTAAATAATTTTATAATATTGCCTAGAGAGTGATTTTAATCATTTGACATTATAAAGCAATATTTATTTAATTATTTAATATTTATGGAGCAAGTAATTATTTAATTAAATTCCCAAAATGCAAATTAAAAAAAAAAGGGGAATTAATTAAATAATATTTAGGTGGCTTTTAAATATTAAAATCACCCTTTTTAAAAGGGGACGCCACACCTAGGGGAAATAAACTTCTTTTATTTAATAATTTCCCTCTCCTAGGGATTTCAAATTTTGTGCCTCCTTGCTTATAAAAGGAGTGCTAGGATCATTGTTAGACTCATGTTATGATGATATTTATTTTATGCTCCATGCTTGGAGTTGGGATGCATGCCCATTGATGCTTTCTCTCTCTCTCTCTCTTGCGTGGGAAGTTAGTGAGCTGGTTTTGATCAATTGAAGTATTTTCTCTTGCTCCATTGTTGAGTTCTCTTGTGTTGAAGACTGTTATTTGGAGGGTTTTTGAAGTGTAGAAAGAGCTGAAAATAATTTATGTCATTCCATCTAACCCTAGCGACTTGATTGAGACTTTTGGGGGCTGTTTTGGAGGGTTTTCGGGTGTCATAAAATTCAGATCTTTAGTTCTTTGGAAAGATCTTAATTTATAGAATTATCTGCATTTTATTTGAGGAGAAAATATGGAATATTGAAGGAGTTATGCATTTTTGAATATTTCAGCTGTCTGCAGGCTTTTCTGGGTATGGAAAATTGATATTTATATCAGATCTGCAGTTTGGGGTTGATTTAATATTGCATATGATTGTAGAAACTAGGAGAAATAAGGAGAAGATGTTTTCATAATTTTTGGAGTGGATTTGATGCCCTAAATGTGTTGGGCGACCTACTTTTTAGGTCAAAATTAGGGTTTTGGGTTGGCTGTGCGAAATCTGATTTTTGCATATTGTTCTTCATATTTTTGTGGTCCATTATCCAAAATTTCAGCTCATTTGGACTTCTCTAGTCAAAGATATGAATTTTTAAAAATTGCAGCAGTTTAGGGTTTGAATATTAATTATTTACAGCTGTGTGATCAGATTTGTGTTAATTCCTAACTTGTCCTAGAAGGGGACATTATAGTAATCTTGCACACTTTGAATGGTTGTTTATCTTAGATTTTGCCATTCGATAGTAGCTTGTTGCATATAACCAAGTAGATAAAATTGTTTTTTCAAAGCGGAAACAAAATCATCCCAAGAAGAAATCACTTTACCATGTTTTTCTAGATCCTCTCGAGTCTTACTCTCCCACCAAATGAGTGTTGTACCACCCAAACAAAGAGTAACTAACTGAATTTTTGCTTCCTCATCAACAATCTTTTGAACCCTGTGGTAAACTTCAATCTACTTGATCCAATAATCCAACTTTTCTACATTAAGCTCTCCATTATAAATTGGCAATTCAAATTTGACATCAAGTTTTAAAACTGATGGAGCATCGAAAAGGAACTAGAAGGTTTAGAAGGAGATGGAGGAGGTTTAGGAGATCCTTCTTCTTTACCTTTTTCCTTACCATCTTTTGATTTACCTTCAAGTCTTTGTCTCCATTCTTGGTATAACTCTTCCACCATTCTTTTCATTTCCATAAAATCTTATTGGAAGGCCATTTCTATATCCATTCTTCCTCTAGGAGATTCTTTAGGGAATCCATAGCTGAACTTGAACTTGTACATTTGAAATGGAATCTAGATTATGCTCCTTAAGTGTTCCTTCACCACGCTTTGATTTAGACCTAGTAAGCATTCAAATGAAAAACCTTGCAAAATCCCAAAATCAGCGTTAAGATAGCCTTGAATCAGCTGCTCCAATACCAAACTGATAGGAAAATCGTGGTTAAGTGACTCACTTATTCAGTTTAATCATTTTGGATACTTAAAAACTTGTTCTCAATTTCCCATAATTATTAAAAAAATTAAATTCACTTGAAAGCACAATTATACTGTTAAAAACAGCGAGCAAATGAGAGAAAAATACAATAGATAGTGTAAACCAAGTGTTTACGGACTTCACCCAATATGGGCTACATCTCGACTCCGGATAAGCTCCTGAACCAATCAATTACGATGTTAAAAATACTTTGTACAACAATAAATTTAATCAAATAACTTTGTCTTGCATAAACAGTCTTTACTCGGTCTGGGAGGCTCATCAAATCACAAATTGCTCTCCAACAGCGAAAACTCTCCTTAAATGCTAAAAAGCCTCCAAATAGGTCCTGCAAATAACCAAGTTAGCACTTCAAATGCAAATTACCCCTTTTTATAATGTTGTAAGCCCCATGGGCTAGTCTTTGAGCCTTATCTTTTTGCCCATAATAACCATGGGTCGATTCCCTTTCCCATCACACTTTATTTTTCTTGTTTTGGTATGTCAAAATAGCCCTTATCACCAAGTAGCTCGGCCACATGGTCTAAGTTAGGCTTTTGGCCTAACGGTTAGAGCCTATAATAAGTCGCGATAGGTGTGGAGTTTGAGCCTTGGGCTCACCTTTTGCACCGCATTCAATTTATTTGGGATAATATCACACATTGACCGGATAACAACCGACAATTGCCTTTATAAAGGCTGGCGGTGAGTTGGACTCGTGGTCTGCGACCACGTTGGTGTTCGCTTTTGTTGGGATATCCTCCAAGCTTGGCCGTTGGCTCCTGCGAGTTGGTTAATGAATTGGCTCGGTTGGTTGTTTGATGAGTTGGTTGCCAAGTTGTGTGCAATGAGCCGATAAGATATCTAGATGATGTAGCTCGCTTGATGTGGAACTTGGACTTGTTGAGTTGTGTGGCTATACGGAGCTCGGTCTAGCTCGCCGAGCCGGCCAGTGGAATATTGGAAAACAATATTGTTTAGTCCTACGTGAAATGGAATTGGGACCTCCATGAAACTTAGCAAGAAATCATAAAATACAATGTGAAGAAAGGCGTAGGGTCCCCCTCTTGAGAAAGAGTTGACCCCTCCATCTGCTTTGGGCCCCGGTTGGGACATCATGTGGGTCCCACATTGGCCGTCGAAGACCGGAGAACTGCCACTTCTTGTCACCGTATTTGTCCACTTGTCATGCTCACATCATGCCACCTCATCTTTGTGTAACCTGTTTTATTTTTTGCCAGTTGGAGAGAAATTTCAGCAGACCATATCTTTTGCGTCGACGTTGGTTTCCCCGTTCGCTCAAAGGCGTGGAAATCTCTCGACAAGGTCTTTCGTATGGATGTAGTTTCATGACTTGTGAAAACTGTTTTATCGATTCGGAGTGAGGATCCTCCTAGATCAACAAACCAAACATGTAAAATAAAATGATTACTAACACACCACCAAATACCATTCAACTTACAGAATTACTGAAAAGTAGACCGGAATCCACTCATTATAACTTCAACATTGCACCCAAAGTGCCGATGTCTCCTCTGTTTCTATTGATGCATACGGTCGTGCATTGTCGGGAATCATGTGAAGATTTGGTTCTCGGCCTGAGGCATATAGCAGACCAACTTCAGTAATGTAGGTGATTGACATCGCAAGGGAATCAACGATACAGATCCTATCAGTCTTCTTGCCTTTGTAGGCTCGTTTGCAGGTCTATTATGTCCTCCAAACTGCTATTCATGGTGTCTTTGAGAGATTAGTGTGGAAGTAAGCTTTGAATATGTAAAGCTGCGCTGTGAAGGATCTAAACTCTTGAGTTATCTTTCTATTTTCAACAATTGGAAGGCACATGAACAGATACATTTTAAGATCCTCGGACTTGTGCATGAATGGTGTGAATACTACGGACTGAGTGTGGATATGAAGAGGGCACATGTGGCGGATCATGAACAAAGCAATACAATTGCACGTTCGATCACATTTATGCATAGAGACTCCCGACCAATCACAACCATCTAAAATAGGATGCACTTTGCATGAGAAGCTAAAAACAAGGAATTTATTTTAAAAAAATGCACAATGGCTATACCATTACGGAAAATTTGCTCGATACCAAATGAAAACTTTGGTTCAGATTTACACTAAACATGACATGGAAATGCCCTAGGGGCTCCCGCACTGCTTGAAAGCGTACTAGGTATGTGTATGCGGGGTATGGTATGGCAATGGGTACGTGCCGGGAAACATACCCACGGGGATAGGTGCGGTCCGGGTATGGTTTTACCATACCCGGACCATACCTCTGTCCTCGTGGGTATGTTCTGACCATACCGCTTTTTTCTACACGTCTTTTTCAAACCGAACTTCAACAAAACTTTAAAAAAAAGCATTTTTTAAAATTTTAAAACTTTATGAATCTAACCTAACCCTAAACTACCCCCCCAAACACTTATATAAACACCCAATCCCTCTACTTTTTTCTCACACTCAATATTTGATATTTTGCTTGAGCTTGAAGGAGAGAGAAAGAGAGGTTGAAGGAGAAAGGAAGAGCTTGGAGGAGAGAAAAAGAGCTTGGAGGAGAGAGTGATTGAGCTTGAAGGAGGAAGAGAGAAGGAGAAGCAAGTCTACAAACATCAAGGAGGATTTTTCCAGGTATTTTACATGCATTTAGGCATTTTTTTTAATCATCAGAATATTCTCATTGAGGCTATTGAGTCAGTGGGTCCGCAGAGGGTTGTCCAAGTCATCATGGACAACGCCAAAAATTGCAAGGCAGCGGGATTGATAGTAGAGGGTAGGTATGAGCACATTTTTTGGACACCATGTGCAATACACTCCCTGAATTTAATGATGCAGAAGATTGGGAAAATTGCATGGATTGAGCAAATATACACGGAGGCAAACGAGATTCAGATGTTTGTCACCAACCATCACATGTCTCAAGCCATATTCAGAAGATTTTCAAAGTTGGAGCTGATGAAGGTAAAAGAACAATTCATTTTAAATTTAATATTTGATTTTAAATTTTCAAATCTATTTCAAATTGTGTTGTTATTGAATTGTTAATTTGTTTCCATTCTTTTTAAATTTTTAATAGGTTGTTGAGACTAGGTTTGCCTCTCACACACTCGTCTTGAGACGACTTGTGAAGGTGAGACGTGCTTTGAGCATGATGGTGATTGATAATGTTTGGACCATCTGGAGGCAATCTAACACAGAAAGGGCCCAAAAATAAAATCATGGATCCTTGATGAGCATTGGTGGGGAAAAGTTGAATATTTGTTGAGTTTCACAGAGCCTATTTTGAGTATGATACGATTTGTTGACAAAGATAATGCTTGCATTGGAGAAATATATGATGGCATTGACTCCATGCTTGAAAAAATCCATGATATCATACAAGCCAAAGAGCAGGACCCTGAGGAAAATTTTTATAGTGAAGTTAAAAATGTGATTGTGAAAAGGTGGAACAAAATGACCACCCCATTGCATCTCCTTGCTTATGCTTTAAATCCCAAATATTACAGCAGTGAAATAGTTGGGAGAGCTGGTAGACAACGACCATATGATGACCATGAGGTTGCAAATGGGACGAGGTCAGCATTCAGGAGGTTGTTTCTTGATCCAGCTACATCACTTGCAGATCCATGGGAGAGATGTCGATGTTTGTAAATGGACAAGGTAGCATGGGAGAGATAGAGGCTATTTGTGACAAACCCACGATCCATCCAATCACGTGGTGGACTTGTCATGGCCATGATGTCAAGTTCTTACGACCAATTGCGATCAAATTGCTCTCACAGGTATAAATTTTGTAACTTGTTATTTGATATTTTAATTACCAATTACGAATTAAAATTCAAAATGATATCATTCTTTTTTTAATTAATAATTTATAATATTAATTATTAATACTTTGTTGTGACAGGTGGCTAGTAATTCTTCTGCAGAGCGCAACTGGAGTACTTATGGCTTCATCCACTCAACCAAACGCACCATGTTGGCATCGAAGAAGGCTGAAGATCTAGTATACGTTCATTCCAACTTGCACCTCTTAACCCACAAGACGCAAGAGTATACTAGTGGTCCTAACAAGCTTTGGGACCTCCAACCTGAAAACACAGACTTTGAAGCTTCTGTTGCTTGTTTGGCCAATGTTTCACTTCTTGGCATTGATGAGGAACTTCTAGGGAGCCCTTCACAAGGGTTCGAAAGTGGAGCTAGTGGGAGTGGAGCTGCAAGTGGCATCCATGAAGATGATTTTGACGATCATCTAGATGATATGCTCTAGAAGTTGAGAACTTGAATGTATTATGTTATTTACTATCATGTTTTGAACATTATGTCATTATGAATCAATACAAACTCAAGTCTCAATTCTCAAAGTATTGGAAATTTCAATTTTGTTTTCATGTTCTATGAATGATTTTAAGTTGTATGACTCTATGAGTATTAAATTTCAATAAGTATGCAAATGCTTCTTTAAATTTATAATTTATATACATATATATATATATATATATATATATATATATATATATATATATATATATATATAAGTACCCAAAAACATACCATACCCAAGATTTTTAAAAATTTGCCTTATCGGCGTATTGTACCCATATCCGTGCAATCTAGGATTTACACAAGAAACACAATGATTCTTCATTATTCATTCAGACAATCATACAACACATACATATAGGGAGAGGAGCTCCTATAATTAAGGAGTCTATAATGACCTCCTAAAACCACTCTCTTGACTTTAGACAAGTGGTTGAACGAACTCAACCAAAGAAATCACTATTTATGTAAGTTGTTTAAACTGAACAAGCAACTTACACAATAAATTATAAACACACATAACTATAGTATGGAGTACTAATAAGATAATTCCTAACAATAAAATAGTATGCTTGCTTAGGAAACATCAGTTTATGTCTTTTCTTATGTTATCATTGATAATTTGACTGTTTCCAAAATTGTCAGCAAGACGCACATTCTCTTAAAAGTATATCATCTTTGATTCCTTTGTACAAGATAAATCCATGTCCCCATGTTCAATATAGCATGATCTGCAGGGCATGTTTCGTTTTCTGAAATTTTGATGCTAGTCTTTATTTTAGTGCTTGGATGTTTGGTCACTTTGAAGTGTAATTTCTTTCCTCTTTATGCTTTCGACTGCAGTGCTTGTTTTGTTTTGGAGATGGCATTCTCATTGATTTTTTTTTTAACAAAGGTTTTTGTAAGTGTATATATATAGATATTGATTGTTCAATTCCTTATAGGGAAATGGACAAAGGGTTTGAGATTGGCTAGCGATTATTCTCGTCATTTCATCCTCTATACCTCTCATCAATTATAACAGTATTTAATGCTTTCGCAGGCATTGGAGAAGTGCCTCTTAGCTGATGTGATTCGTCAGAAGGAAGAAAAGCTTGACTTTCTTGGTAAGCATGCAAATTGATATCCACAACATGAATTCATAGGTGTGTAGGCAAAGTAATATTTCTTAAAAGTGTTCCTTTGACATGAATCAGTATACCTTTCCCATGTATTCCCTAGCGTCTCCATTTTAATGTATTTGTTTTCATGTCACAGTTGCTGAAAAGGAGATAATTGGAGTATGGGGCAAAGGCAACTAATTTGCCTTGGAAGAGTCATTTTAAGACGAAGTCGTATCCTCATTCTTGATGAGGCAACTGCATCAATTGATACCCAGACAGATTTAATGCTTCAAAATATAATTAAGACTGAGTTTGCAGACCGTACGCTTATCATTATTGCACATAGAATACCAAATGTTATGGGTTGTGATAATGTCCTTGTCTTGGACGCAGGTTAGTTCAACTTATCAAAAGAGTTTTACATTTTCTTATATTTCAGTTCTGTTGGTTTCTTCTGTAGGTCCTTCCAATGTTTTGTTCTGATACTTCTAATATTTTATGCAGTGTGTGAAAATTTCCTAGTTCTCTAACTTGTTAGGTGGTTAAAAGTTAAAACAGATTGTCAATATCTTGGCATATGCATAATACAAGTGACAATCAAAGTTTGTCTTGAATGTGCTCATGTGTAACTATAGATGTGTAACACATATATGTGCATGCACATTGCATACTCACATACATTCACAAAGTGCACTCTGTAAACATGCATTTACTTGCACATCTCATTATTAAGGTTATTCCTTTTGTTCCTTGGCTAAGTTGGCGCACCTACTTGATGTATGGGATTCCTTTGTAGGAAGAAGAAAACAATATATATATATGGTTTAGCCCTTAAGTTTTGACCTAATGGCCAAACTTGGGAGAAAACCAAGCCTTACCAATACCCCCTCTCTCTCTCTCTCTATATATATATATATATAAAATGAGCCTTACAATACACACACACACACACATATATATAGGGGTACACGATTTGAATAATATTGATAAGGTAAAATGAAAATTCCCTCCTAGTCGTACTTGGGGCTATCATATGCACTAGAGGCATGTTTTCTAGGCTGGGATCAAACAAATATCTTTTATATAAATTTTACATTGTGTTAAATTGATACCTCCTTAGCTTTCCGTGCATTAGACTCCCTTTGCGTGTCTCTGTGCGTTTGATTATTCCTTGGACAACGGGATTGCAAGTGGCCAAAATGTGATTGCAGCAGTAGCGCACATTTGGTGTAGCACCTAAACAGTTGAGGATTGAACTTGGAGAATGAATAAGTCAGCACAAGCATTGTCCTTGAGCGTCACCAGCTCAAAATCAAAATCTTAGCTTGACCTTGTGCCAAAGCTCGAGGGGAAATCAGTCCTTTCCAATATGCTCATAACCTCAAAGGAAATATATGTCTACTAACTAAATTTGTAAGAACACAACCACAAGTCCACGAAAGCAAGTTGTCATGCCCCTTGATGATTTTACTTGTATATACAAACATTATAGTTTATCTCTGTTTTCCAGCAAGAATTTAAAAAATGATCTATAGATGTTTTGTATGTCATCTATGCATAATTTTCCCATCATGAGCCATAGCTCACAAGGTTTAGTGACATAGGGTTTGTATTTATCTATCGAGGAGATTAGCCGGAATGTGAAATATTTGTATGTGGTAGAAAGGTAAATGCCACATGGTGGTTGCACAAGGAACTGTCATCTAGTTTGTAGTTTCGCTAGCATATCTTAGCGGAGATCCCTTATTCTATATTTGAATAGCATGATGCATAACGGCATAATTTCATGTAAAATTGCACTTGGGTAACTACCCATGGGGTGGGGTATGATTATTATGCTAGTTTTTGCATGTAAAGTTTCCATGGTTTTATGCTTAGCTTTTACACGTTGATATATAGTTCATATGCATCGTTTGTGCTCTTGTTCTTCTATAATATGGAGATGTAAGGGTGTATTTTTTACATTATGGAAATGCATTTAGAGGTGGAGGTACGAACGTAGAACCTAGTTTGAAGTGGAACTCTATAATGCTTTGATGGAATTTTTAAATTTTTCTTTCCTATGAGTTTGGCTTGGAGCCTTTAAAGAAATTGTAAAGCCATTTCAAGGCCAAAACAGTCAAACTGAACAGGGGTATTAATTAGTATATGTAACAACAATATCAACAGTCACGCAGGAACTTATAACAACATATGTAAGAAGAATACAAGAGCACATGTATTGCAGAAATATACAGGCTATATAGTAGATTAAATTCAATGTTTGAAAGTATGAAAATGTCTCCACATAAATGTATATTTAAAGTCATCTGCACGAGCAACATCTATGTTGAACCCCTTGAAAGTGTTTCTGAACTAGCCATAGTAGTATCTTGAAACTGATGAGATACATAAGGGTGTGACGAGAAGATGTCACTTCCCATTTTCCCTCCTTCATGCTTCTGCAGTTCCGGTATCATAATGATATGCTGTAGATTTTGATCTCTCCCCAAGCACTTCTTCCAGAACCTGTTGTGGTTGCTGCTTTCAAATTATTAAATTCTCTTTGTAGCTAGGTAATAGCTTTTCGAGCATCAAATTGTTCTTATTTAAATCTGTGTTTTGAGTTACAAAGGATTTGTTCTTTTCAGATTCTCTTGTAATGAAATGGAACTGGTATTGTACCACATCTTTGAAGGTTATATTTTGTTGAATTTTCTTTACTCTATCTGAGCCAGCTGTACTCTCTTATAATGAAATGGAACTGGTATTGTATCACATCTTCGAAGGTTATAATTTGTTGAATTTTCTTTACTCTATCCGATCCAGCTCCTATTTGAAGACAGTAGCCCATTTAAAGTAGGTTTTGGGTTCCTTAATCAATTCTTGTATTAGTACAATAACTGAAGCTATTTCTGCATCTTTCTGGGTATGCAACTCCACAATCTCATCATGCTTCAATGATTTTTCTCAAAGTCAAAGATTCTCTCTGAATCATTTCGAAGAACCTACCAGCCAGTTCAATCACTCTTCCATAATTTGTTTTGGAGGTTGCCTAAACTAAGATATACAATTATACTAGACAACTATATGTAGTATGGCCATAAATAAGATCTGTAAAAGAAATAGACGAAATAGAGAGCAACATAGATATATGCAACGGTGTTTATATTATCAATTAGCACAGTACACATTATAATATAAGCTGGGTAAAATGGACACATGGGAGCTTCCTCTCTAAGTCTAGGTCACAACCATATATACACTAAAGATCATTGGTGTGGGGGTTGAGACAAACATCACCAGCGAACCAGCCAACCACCTTACCTAATCAGATTTAATAATAGCTTTACTTAACATATTAGACTTGCCAAACAAAACTAACATTAATTTTCTTTATTCAACATAAGTTTTATTTAGTCTTCATAGTCGACCTACTACAAAACTCTGGGCTAAGACATACAACAATAATAGTTGACAAATGCCCAAACTAGTTAGGATGTTAACCAGGCCGCCTACATTTATCCCCATAAAACTAGTCAATATCCTTGCTGACAGTTCGGTTGAAGCTGGTGGGTGACAGTGGGGTGGCCAACCCCAGAAGTTCCTCTGCACAGCAGAACAACTGATTGAAATGAATGCATTGTAGATTGTGTGGTATACCATGGTGAACCCTTTACCAAAGTCATCAATTGTTTCAGCTCTGCTTGCAGGCTCACTACCTCACTTTCCTTTCTCTTTGGATTCTGTTCCTTCTCTCCTACTGTATAAACTTTGAGTGCCACCTCCCCGACTTCTTCATCTTGAGTTAGAGTGATGACATATCAGCCTCAATATTCTAGCACTCTGCTGAAATCTTCCCCTACAGTTGCACAAGCACTCGGCCTTTTCAAATAATTTTCTTTAGCTTCCAAAAGGCATTTTTGTTGGAAACTTCCTTCTGGAAGTTATCTTCCATCTTTTGACATTGGGTCAAGAAAGTAAACTGCTACTGCTCCACTGCCACAAGTTTCAAAATTTTCCACTATAGCTGCTACTGCTTGCCCAAGAGTTGCTCTCTCCCTTTGCCATCCATCTGTCCCACTAAATAGTGACTCCCTGGTTGCTATCAATTCCAATTGGTCTGCTTAAGTATCATCTCACCACCATGAGTTCGTACATCTCTAAATAGTGTAGCTGGTCCATAGCTCGCTTGAAGGATGGGCTGACTGTCTTGAACGGAGGTGGTAGAGCCTGCTGCTCATGGTGCTCACCACTATTGGTGTGGGGCCAATTTGTGCTCTCCATCTGATCACAAAATATACTCCTCCCTTTGATGGGGAAAATTGGTGGTTGTGGTCGACTTCGACCATTAGTACCTTGGCCTCAACTTTTGTCATGTCCCTTTTTTAAATAAAGATAATAATAATAAACTTAATATTTTGAGTTTTCTAAGTGACTTAATTTTTATTCTATATTAAAAAAGTGACAACTTATTATTACTTTATTATTATTAGAAATAAAAGAAAAGAGTTAGAAAAGTGTAATGTCCCTTTTTATGGGACTTCCAGAAAATAGCTAGAGCTGAATGTGAGATGACTGAAATTAATTTTTAGATTGCTGTTGGAATCCAACCAACATCCCCGCAGCTTTGCAAAGTTTTGCAATATCCATTACAACTTAGACAACATTTCAAGGCCCCATTGCCTCGATGGACTCTATGGGAATGTTGGCAATGAATCGAGCATCCTTCACTTTCCTCTCACAATCAACATCCCTAAAAAATGTTGCCCCTTTAGGGCACACTGCAACCACATTGATCAATTTCTTATTTGCATATCCATCGAAACAATGGAGACCCCTATTTCAACCATGAATTCTTGATGGGATTCAATGAATCTTCATGTTTTTTTCTTTTTGCAATAAGGTGGTGCCCTCTTTATCATATCCTAGGCTAGTGCACCTTTAAGGGAATCATTGATCGCTTTCTTGCATCTTGCAAGTATGGCAATCTAACAACATTCAAAGGGATGCCACATACGTAAATAAAATACCCAATTTGTTGGTTGATTGTGTCCATGTTTCCATTTTGGAGTGCCCTTCCCAAACCTTTTGTTCTCTTGTGACTAAGAGGTGAATCATCTACCTTTGCATCCATGGGGGATGACAAAATTGGGTGTGACGAGCTCACAACATTGACAAATGAAGAAATAGGTGGTTTGCTACCTTTACATCTTTTTCCTAATGGATGTTTCTATTCTAGGGCATTTGCCACATCTGCATCTTCTCACTCTTTGATGTATGAGAAGGTCTTTGCACGTGGCAACCCCTTTGCATTCACCTATCCATGAACTCTAATTCCTTGGATGGCAACAACAAAAATGAAATTTTACCCGTCTGTATGAGCTCTTAAATACATTTTACACTCAAGCAAACCCAAACTACCCCCTCCACTTGGGAGCTATTGTATTGGTGTAACTTACTTCTAAAGGGGTGAGCATGGATCGCATTTGAAAGTTATCCTTTGGTCCACAAAACTAGAACTTGCAGCCATTCTAGCAAATCCCTATAGCTACTTGGTTAACAATGTCAAAAAAAGCATATTACAATTTAAGGCATAAAGGGAAAAAAATTCAAGTGTTAAAAGAATGTTTAAAATAATAAAAAAAAATTGAAAACAAATTACAACACAATTCTAAAACAAAACTAAATAAAACCACAAAAACTTACCTTAAATCACCAAGCCTCTTTGTTGCAAGCTCCTTAAACTCCTTGGCACTTTTTGCAAGTTCCTCAAAGTTCTTGGCACTTCTTGTGGAGTGGGATCAGCCCAAAGCAATTTAAAAATGTAGGTGAGAACAAATGTTCAATGAGAGGCAAGTATGCAATGTGAGGTAAATGTGTTGTTGTTTAAAAAGAGTTTGGAATAGTCTTTTAACCTTTAGGCTATTTTAAAAAGTCATTTTGACATTCTTTGACCCATTTTTTTTGTTTTTCACCGTGGGTTCATTGCAAAAACACACAAGATAAGACATAATATATCTGGGTACATCTTTGGACATACCTGGATGTACCCAAGTACATTTTGTAACACCTTGTGCATTTCCCTTGTAGATCCACGGTCAACCCTGTACCCAGTACATTTCGTACCCACATCTAGCTACCAGCATACCCGATAACATAGATTTCCTACCTTACCTGGGTTTTTCTTTGCTACCCCATCAAAATTTTGCTTGTACTAATTATGTTCCGATGGGTTGCATGGTACTTTTCAAAGAATTTTGAACCACTTGTATTTGTAGTGAACTGGACAGTTCCATTTTTAGCTACTTGAAGGTCCATCATTTTACAAGAGTGAAATGTTCCTGTTTTTTTACTTTAAATCTCTGTTAGTGCAACCATTTTAATTTGACTTTTAATCACTCTCAGAAGATCCTATGGTTGTCTTTCAGAGTCATAGAATATTCCTTCTTTCCTTTTCTTCCAAATAATCCATATTCGTGTCTAATCTGGACTATGTCTTTAATATATTTTATTATTTTCAATAGCATCTCTTTGAGCAGTGCTGGAGCTGAATTGATTGGTCAATATATTCCATACTTGTTTGGCGTAAGAATAATTGATGAACAGACACTTATGTTTTCTTCATTCCTTTTACAGTTGGGGCATCTGCAGTTGGTTGTTTGTGAGAATTTGGCCAAGCCATAAAAAATATTTTATTTTAGGCCGTAGATTGGTTGACCACATGGTCCCATTTCCTATGAGTAGAATTGTTTTGCTGGAGAACATTGTATTCTGAGGCAATAGTGTACTCCAGCTATTTCAGTGTCCCCATACAAATCTGTCCTGCTCATTGGTTAGCATGGATGGGACTGTAGTTCCTTTATCAGCTTCCTAGTTTGAAAGGGAAATTCAGCACAGTGTTGTTTGATAGTGTGAAGGTCCCATGTTGATTCCCGTTTCCCCCTTTTGACTACGTAGAATGAAAGTCTAATTAGTCCTTTTGACTTGCATATTTTTCTGGATTTGATACATCTTTTATGTGGAGAGAGTTTTATGGCTGTTCAAGCTGCCTTCTCAGAACGTTGCAGTTTTCCCATTTCAAATGTGCCAAATAAAGTTGGGAAGAAGTATTTTCATTCCCTCGTGGATATGTTTGGCCTTTGCTTATAGAGGAGGCTTCCAAGTGATGATTAAATCATCCACCTTATGTTCTGGTTGATATTTATTTTATGATTAGTTGTGACTGGCCTTAACTAAAGAGCACTATCTTTTTGTATATCTCAGCTTAACCTTGATTTGTTTTATTAAATGTACTATGAGAATATCCAGATGGTGGTTATCAATGATTGTCACAACAAAGTTATTACAACCATACTTTTCAACTCAAATTAGTCTAAGATAGTACCTAGAATTTGACTTAAGATGTTTGACATTTGAATTTATATTTCAAAGTCTAAACAAAGAAAATGGGTTCCAAATCATATTAAGAATAATGTTAAAAACGAGCCTTGATAATGGAATGAAATAAGCTAAAAATAATAATTGAGGATCCTGTCTTATTTTAATAAATGTAAAAGAAAAAAGCTCGAGACAACAAGAGTAACTGCCTCCTTGATGGAATCCAAAATGTAAAAAAGAACATTGAAAATTAGGTGAGAAATGAATTGATTAAAGCTTTTTCAACCCGAGAGTCACGAGGAGTTGAAAGGTCATTTGGAAAGCTATAAAAACCCACTCTAGGTTCATTTGAAGCATCAACTGAAAGAAGTATGTTGCTGTTATGAAGAATAACACTTTTAGGTATTCTACCCAAGGAACTCCGATGGAGGTAAGGGTTGTATGTGTTAGGAAATAAGGGATAAAATACGCGGAACAATCCCTCACAATCACAACAATAGAAAAATAATATGTATAAATTATTACAGATTTGAAATAAAAGTGCGAGAATAAAAGAACACAACACAAAGAGACGATTTAATGTGGTTCACCCAATTTGGGCTACGTCCACCAAGAATCACTTGCTCAGATTTTATTACAAGCCACCTTTTCTCTCAATACAATACCCAGATCTGTTTGGAGCTATGCTCAACAAACTCTACAGAATTCACACCCGAATTCACACACATCTGCAATGCTACATCAACACTACCATATGCACAAAACCACATAAGTAGAAAACTGCTTAACCATTATTACAATACCGTGGGTATCAAAACCATGGGCCAAAACCTTCTCATAAACCTATGGGTCAAAAATCTTGCACATATGAGAAGAGCACGTTTCCCGAAATATCAGGAACGTTTTTGGAGGCCAAAAAAATTTCTCGGGGACTACGCCCCCAGACCCCCGCTCAGGGCCTAGCTCCGAACCTCGGCGAGACAACTGTGGAAAGTGTATAGTACTTTTAGTGTACAATCTTCAACACTTCCACACGTGAAAATAGGCTCCACAACCGAAGAGTATGTCTAGAAATTCTCAACACATTTGGTGGCTGAATGACAAAGAAGTGCTTTTGCTTCATAAGATACATCCGTAAAGTATATATCTAGTTTGGATCTTATTTAAAGGTGGCAAATGTTGCTTTTCCGTGATCTTTTATGCCATCGAAGCATAGTTGTTACAATGCTCACCCTCTCACACTAGCATTACACTTGGTATGTTTTCTAAAATCACTAGAAAATGTAATGTCCCTCTTTCTTGAATAATTTTATTGAAAACCTTTGGCCCATTTTTGTCTACCCAACGACCAAAGGGTGAGTCAAGGGTGACTTAAGTTTTATTAATTTTATTATATTGTGCAAAATTAAAATATAACATGATAAAATACACATAATAAATTAATAGACCTTAACATTAAAATAGAAATTAGAAAGTGCAAAAGTGAAAAGCAATTATTTTAATTGTATTTATCTAGGGGAAAATGCGACTTGCCCCATGAGGTCAAAAAAATAGAAAAGTGTGTCAAAGGCCTCATTAAAAATGTGACTTGGCCTAGGGAGGAGCAATGAAGCTTATTGGATGCTTTAGAGGTCATTTTAGGTCCCTTTTCCTATATAAGGAGAGGATGACTTGCTTGTAGTACATTCCAGATATTTATATGATATTTTCTCTTGCATTTGAGCTCTGAGCTTTTGCAAATAATCCAAGGATGAAAACCCTTAGGATTTTCTCTCTTGTGGACGAAAACCCCAAGAGTATTGTGAGGGATTTCCACTCAGGAATTCTCATTGGTTTAACCAGATTTTCAGTCATTTCCAGCAGTGTTTTTGGAGAATAAAATTGCAGCAGTGTCATCATAATTTCTTCTAGTGGAGCGACTCATTCCTTGGTTGGTTGGCATTGTATTTAAGGTATTTCTGATCTGAATATTATTGCCATATCATCTGCTGATTTTTGGGAATCAAAGCAAAGCAATTTCTGAATTTTTAGAGGGTTTTCAGTGGTATTTTCAGTCAGTTTTATATGCAGATTTCAGATCTGATTTTCAGTCATTAGTAACCTCTAAAGATCTGATTTGCAGTCATTAGTAACCTCTAAAAATCTGATTTTTGATATATTTGGGCTTTTAAAAATACTACAATCAGTTTGTGATCAAAATATAATTTTTTGGGTGCTAATTGTGTTGGGTTCCCACTCAAACCCTAGTCGCATTTACCAGTAATAAATCAGATTTGCAGCAGTTGTCTTTAGATTTTGTGTTATTGCATTTGGGGTTTCATTCTTGTCCATCAAGTTTTGGATCAGATCTAGGTGGGGATCTTTCAATGGTATCAGAGCAATGTTCCTCCTACCTGGAGGGTTTTGATTTGATGCAGCCACGAGAGGTTGGGCCACACAGATATTACACAAGGAGACAAACACGACTTGTAGCTAATTTTGGAGCTGACACTATGGGTGATAGATGGGAAGGATCTCATAGCCCTCCTTGGGACGAGCAAATGGATCCAAATAGAGAACTTCTCAGGGCTATGGTAGACTCCCAACAGCAGTCTTACAGGGAGTTCAGCAAGAGATTGATTGTGCGGTTTGATAGCAAGGACGTGGAGCTATACTACAGAGATTTGGCGCAGCTCCGTCAAGACTGACATGTTGATGCCTACATCAACGAATTTCAGCGTATAGCAATGATGGTTCCGGAGATGCCCGAGAAGAGGGTAGTGATGCTTTTCATAGAGGGGCTTCATGATAGGATGAGAGGTTTGGTCAAGGCTCTTAAGCCTAGGACACTGCATGATGCCATTCAGACAACATTAGATTTGGACATAGCCCCCGCTTCTTATCAGCCCAATAAGAAGCCTTCCACGAGCTCCAGACCTTTCCAGCGCTCCACTATTCAATAGAAGAGTGCACCACCTCCTAGGATGGATCAGGAGTCTCGTAATGAGTTGAGGAGGAAGAAGCTTTGCTTTCATTGCAACGATCATTGGGAGCCTGGACATCGTTGCCTTGGTAAAGGTAAGGTACACTACATTAAGGTGGTTTCTGATGATGATGATACAGATTCAGGGAGCAGCGATAGCGGTCATGATGAGGAGCAGCCCCAGGTAGAGCTTGGAGAGGATGAGGCATTGGACTCATCCAATGTCACTATTGCCACACTTTCAGAGTCCCTAGGTACCATCCTTTTCGGTTGAAAGGAGTACTTAAGGGGCAGCGGGTTGTTTGTTTGATTGATAGTGGAGCTATGCACAACTTCATAGATGAGGGGTTTGTGGCGAAGCGTGGATTACAGGTTGAGTATTTCGAGGGTTTTAGTGTACGAGTTGTAGATGGCTTTGCTATGAGTGCACTAGGAGGATTCCTCAGCTTAGCATCCAGTTGGGGGACTACACATTGACCGATGATTTCTATGTAGTTGGTCTTGGTGAGATTGATATAGTGTTGGGAATTCAATGGCTACATTCCCTTGGCAAGTATGTGCAGGATTTCAAAGCGGATGGAGTTGGAGTTCATGGCGGATGGGAAGAAGATTGTGCTTAGGGCTCTTTCAGATGGTGGGCCTAGAGTTGTTTCAACACATAGGATGGAGTCCATTGTCAGAGATGGAGAGGTTGCATGGGCAGCCCAATGCTTCATTTCATCCAAATCTTCTTCAGATAGCGGGCAACCTTTTCATGTAGATATCCAGGCAGTACTAGATAAGCACGACACAATTTTTGGTGACATTCCTCCAAGTAGACCACCAAACAGGGGATTTGAGCATGTCATAGAGCTAGAGGAGGGTGCCAAGCCCGTGATTACTACGCCTTATCACCATCCTAAGAAATTCAAGGATGAGATTGAGAAGGCCATCAGAGAGCTCTTGGATATGGGGCATATCCACCCTAGGTTTAGTCCCTTTGCTTCTCGCGTTGCATTGGTGAAGAAGGACGGGACCATGACGATGTGCATTGATTACCGTGCTCTCAACAAAGAAGACCATCAAGAACAAGTATCCCATTCCTCGCATAGATGAGCTATTGGACGAGTTGCATGGAGCTATCTATTTTTCGAAGATTGATCTTCGATCGGGATACCATCAGATTCGTGTTCATGAGGACATTCACAAGACAACATTTAGATGTCACTACAAGCACTATGATTTTTTGGTGATGCCATTTGGTCTCACTAATGCACCTTCTACATTCTAGTCGTGCATGAACCATCTCTTCAATAATCAGTTGAGGAAGTTCGTGCTGGTGCTTTTCGATGACATTTTAATTTACAGATAGGACATGGGAGGAGCATTTGAGGCATCTTGATGAGGTACTTAGCATCATGGAGACACGGTCTCTATTTACTAAGATGTCCAAATGTGAATTTGGACTTATAGAGATTTTGTATCTTGGGCATGTCATTGAGGCCAACGGGGTCAAAGTTCACTAGGAGAAGATACAGACCATAGTTACGCTGGGACGCGTCCCCCCATTTTTGACATGTCTGGGACGTGGGGGAAACGTTTCCCCGACGTTTCCCCAGTGCATGCTTGATGGGAAACATCCTGGGGATGTCTAAAGAGGCTGGGAAATGTCTTGGGGATGGGGAAATGTGGGGGGACGTCCAGACGTCCCCCACTTGGTCTGCTGCATTTTTCAATAAAAAACAACACTCTAAACTATATTTATTTAATTGTAAATCATTTATAATATAAAAACAACATTACAAACCTAAGCCTAACCCTAAAAGTGCAATTTTATGTTGTAAATTTACATATGGGCTCATTTCATATTCACATCAAGCAAGAGCAAGAGTGAGAGCAAGAGCAAGAGCTATGAGATTAATGATATGAATATCAACTATTGTCACTTGATCAATCGTAATTTAGAATGGTTTTACTTTTATATTTTATAATATATTTGAAATTTCATCTTGTCTCAAATTCAGAATTCAAATATGTATTATGAATTTTCAATTTATGACATTAACATATTGATATTATAGTATTAAGGAATGTATTTGATGTTTATGAGTTCAAGTTTCACCTTATTTAAATCTCAAATGGTTTTATTTCAGCTTATTTATATAATTTAGTCACTATATCTTTATATTTTAAATATTTATATATTTTTAATTAGCCGTCCCCCCACCGTCCCCAAAATTTAGAAATTTTTGCCGTCTCTGGAAACCCCGTCCCCATTGTCCCCCGTCTCGGTAACTATGATACAAACTATGCAGGATTGGCCGCGACCTAGGAACATTTCAGACTTGCGTGGATTCCTAGGATTATGTGGTTACTATAGGAGGTTTGTTCGGGGTTACTCTAATCTTGCAGCCCCATTGACAGATCTTACACGGAAGGGAGCATTTAGATGGACAGATGAGGCACAAGTAACATTTGGCAGGCTCAAGGTGGTTATGAACACTTGGCCAGTGTTGGTTCTTCCGGATTTCTCTCGGCCCTTCAT
This sequence comes from Taxus wallichiana var. yunnanensis, assembly GCA_018340775.1. Classification (NCBI taxonomy): domain Eukaryota; kingdom Viridiplantae; phylum Streptophyta; class Pinopsida; order Cupressales; family Taxaceae; genus Taxus; species Taxus wallichiana. The sequence continues at coordinate 264,932,938 of CM031244.1, read as the reverse complement.
TTTGGAGTGTGATGCTTCTGGTTCGAGTATTGGTGTAGTTCTGATGCAGGGCCATCATCCTATTGCCTACGAGAGTAGGAAGTTGAGGAAGAATGAGAGGTTGTAATCCACCCATGATAAGGAGATGCTTGCCATTATGCATGTCTTGGCGAAGTTCGAGACAAAGATTTGGTGGGTGGGAAGTTTGTGGTGAGGACCGACCACAACAGCCTGAAGTACTTCTTGGAACAGAAGGAGCTCAATGAGAGGCAGCAAAAGTGGGTCAGCAGGATCCAGGCATATGATTTTGACATTGAATATGTCAAAGGGAAGAAGAATGTAGTGGCTGATGCACTTTCTAGGAAGCCACATCTTGCTGCCCTATTTTCCTTGAGCGAGATTTCAGCAGATTGGAAATCTCAACTATTAGTTGAGTATTCCAAAAATTCATGGCATGATGAGCGATACAAGGTAATAGCTGATTTGATTTATTATAAGGGCAGAATTTATCTAGTTCTTGAATCTAAGCTTAAGGGGAAGATTCTACATGCCTTCCATGATGCACCACTTGTAGGACATCCAGGGTATTTCAAGACATATAGGCAGAGTTAGAGAGAGATTCTCTTGGAAGGGTCTCAAGGAGGATGTTCTACGCCATGTTCGTGAGTGTGTGACTTGTCAACAAAACAAGTCAGAGCATACTTTTCCAGCAAGTTTATTGCAGCCCTTGCCCATTCCAGAGCAGAAATGGGAGAGTATTTCGATGGATTTTATCACAGGTCTTCCCATAGTGCAAGGAAAGATCACATTTATGCGGTGGTTGACAGATTGACGAAGTATGCACACTTCTTCGCTATTCCTACCAGCTTTAAGGCACCACATGTGGCTGATTTGTTCTTCCGAGAAGTATTCAGATTGCATGGGCTTCCGAAGAACATTGTTAGTGATCAAGATAACGGTTTTTTAAGCACCTTTTGGCAGGAGCTTTTCCAATTGGTTAGTACAGAGTTGACTCCGAGTACGAGTTATCACCCTCAAACAGATGGACAGACGAGATATTGTGAACAAGTGGATAGAGGGTTATCTTCGCAACTATGTTTCAAGGCAGCAGAAGGCATGGGTAAGGTGGTTGTACTTGTGTGAGTATTGCTATAATACGACTTACCACATGTCTATTGGTATGACTCCCTTCCGAGCGTTGTATGGGTATGATGCGACATCCTTTGTTGATTTGGATTTTGGGGACAATAGAGCTCTTAAGGCTCGAGAGTGTTTATAGGATAGTTAGGATATCCTTAAGGTGCTTAAGGATAATATTCAGCATGCCCAAAACCAGCAGAAGATGTATGCGGACCGACACAGGACTGAGAGATCATTTGAGGTAGGAGACATGGTATTTTTGTGTCTGCAGACCATATAAATAGAGTACTCTCAAGAAGAGTGGTGCAAAAAAGCTTAAGCCTCGGTTTTATGGTCCATACGAGTGTTGAGGAGAGTTGGAGAGGTAGCTTATGAGCTGGAGTTACCTTCTGAAAGTAAGATACACAATGTTTTTCATGTGTCTTGCTTGAAGAAGGCATTGGGGCAACACGTGGAGTCTTCTGCAGAGTTGCCACCCTTGGATGAGGAGGGGAGATTGGATCTAGTTCCCGAGGAGATCCTAAATAGGAGAGAGAGGAGATTGAGGAGCAGAGTGATTTGGGAGTACCTAGTTAGGTGAAGGGACTTGCCATTAGAGGATGCTACATGGGAAGGAGAGTTTGTACTTTAGCATCCATCTCTGCAGTTGCTTGAGGACAAGAAACCTCGGGAAGGGAGGACTGTAATGTTCCTTTATCTCGAATAATCTTATTGAAGACCTTTGGACCATTTTTGTCTACCCAACGGCCAAAGGGTGAGTCAAGGGTGACTTAAGTTTTATTAATTTTATTATATTGTGCAAAATTAAAATATAACATTATAAAATGCACATATAATAAATTAATAGAGCTTAACATTAAAATAGAAATTAGAAAGTGCAAAAGTGAAAAGCAATTATTTTAATTGTATTTATCTAGGGGAAAATGCGACTTGCCCCATGAGGTCAAAAAATAGAAAAGTTTGTCAAAGGCCTCATTAAAAAATGCGACTTGGCCTAGGGAGGAGCAATGAAGCTTATTGGATGCTTTAGAGGTCATTTTGGGTCCCTTTTCCTATATAAGGAGAGGTCGACTTGCTTGTAGGACATTCCAGATTTTTATATGATATTTTCTCTTGCATTTGAGCTCTGAGCTTTTGCAAATAATCCAAGGACGAAAAACCCTTAGGATTTTCTCTCTTGTGGACGAAAACCCCAAGAATATTGTGAGGGATTTCCACTTAGGAATTCTCATTGGTTTAACCAGATTTTTAGTCATTTCCAGCAGTGTTTTTGGAGAATAAAATTGCAGCAGTGTCATCATAATTTCTTCTAGTGGAGCAACTCATTCCTTGGTTAGTTGGCATTGTATTTAAGGTATTTCTGATCTGAATATTATCACCATATAATCTGCTGGTTTTGGGAATCAAAACTGTTGGGCTTTAGATTTGCACTTGGAATGAAACCACAAATGTCGGAACAAACAAGTCCCTCCTCTTTAATGGGAGAGGTTCCCTTATTGAAAGCGGGAGAAAAATGGATGTACAAATACATAGTCTTTCATTCAATGGTGGTTTCCCGATATCTTGAAATGTGTTTTATGCCCGGAAAGTTATCAATACATGAGGATAGAAGACTTGAAGAGAGGAGGGAGGCAGAAGAAGACAATACTTTTAGGGAAAAGATATGGTAGAGAAAACCCTTATATGTATTGTGCAAATGTGATATAGAGTAGAACCATTCACATTTATAACGGGCACAATCCGCAGACTCAAAGTTCTTGAGATTGTATAAACGAGAACACCGAGTTTCTAAGCATGCAAGGATTAAATGCTTCACAGATAAGAGCAAGAAGGAAAGAAAAAGCAGAGGAAAAACGGGAAAACCTTTGTATTGATTTCTTCCGATTAGAAATTACAATTCCAGAATATCAAAATTCCCAACCACTTATAATGGCTTTGAAAGCCCATGATATAGCTCACAAGAGACGGTTACAACTTCCTCGAGCAAGCAAGAAATAGTTACAACTTATTCCAATCATTCGCACCCTTTCGAATTCTTGATTTGCAAAGAAACGTTAATGGCGGAAAAACCAAATTTTTAAATACACGGCCATTTCATTATTTCGCCAATTAAAACATGGGCCATTCGATTTGCTTTTACAACTTTAAATTTGGGCCACCCACGTGGAAGGAATTGATTGGAGCGGGCTTACGGATGCCTTTTGCATTTTTGCCTTTAAGCCGTGCTAGGCTAATACGTGGAGAGCTCAATCGTCGTTCCTTTATACTTAGCCGATTTGGGCCTATTTCCTGCTTGACCTATGTTGACCCTTTTAGCCAATTCGGGCCTATTTCTTGCTTGACCTATGTTGACCCTTAGACACGTGGAGAGTGGCGCTCATTTGAGTTTCCGTTTTGGAAACGCCTCCTGAAATTACCTGTGACTGAGCTGACGCGTGTCTCCTTCCACCGGTCTTGGAATTTTCAATGGCCAACTCTGTCTCTCCATTGACTTTGACCACGTGGCGAGCTGGTGCTCATTTGAAGACTGACCCTTTGATTTCACTTCAAATTGCACTTTAAGGCATGTGGAGACTTCCGCCAACCCGCCCATACTTAGTCAATTTTAATGATCGACTCTTTCTCTTTTTTTGGACCTGGGACACGCGGAGGACTAGCGCAAGTTTGAGAATTGTCCCGGCTCTGACTCTTGAAGTTGCGCCGATGAGGCACGTGGCGCCATCCGCTAAACCTTTTATACTTAGCTGATTTAAGCTTGTTTTGTCTTCATTTTGAACCTGGGACACGCGGAAAGCTGCGCGCTTATTGAGACTATCCTTTGGGCCCCCCCTAGAGTTGCGTCGTTTGGACGCATGGAGGCTTCCACTGTCGCTTGAAATATGGCCAAACTGCAACCAATCAGAGATGCCCACATACTACCCGTTGATTCTTGCGGCAAAAATTAACGGGAAGATACGTGTTGGCTAGATTTTCTGCATAACTGAAAACCTAGGTAGTCATGAGATAAATCTCCCTCGTATACCGGTGAGGCTCCCATGTAAGATTTGTCAGTTAAATATGCTAATATCTATTTGTGGGTATTACTTTAACCATTCATCTCATGAACCATAGTTGTATAGTTTTGCAGCAAGCAGATGTTAAAGAAAGGTAATATCTAATGAAGAAGGAAATAGTAAAAAACACAGGAAATAAAGAGGGAAGATGTGCAACCCAATCAATAGATTACAGAGTTGATTGCATGCACATAGACAAAACAGATAAATATTAACATACAAAATTATAAGCAAAGGGAACTTTCAGATCTAGATCTAGAATAACGCAAAGTTTATGAATAGATCTAAGACAAAAAGTTAGAAACAAAATGCACCGTTGACACAAAGTTCTCCGAAATATGCTCCTTTCTATTCCTCTGCTTCAAATAGCTATCAGGGGTTTCAACACAAAGTCTGGAACACAAGAATGTTGCTTACAAAATTATGATCATTAACCCGAAGGTTCTTCCTCTACTTATAGAATGTAGAAGGGAAATTACAAATGGGAAACTTAACTGAACTAGAACATAAACAAGAAGTAAAGATAACATCTGGCAATCATCTTCCTTTAATTCCTCTCTTAGTGACATGCATCTGGAGTTCTAGTCAAAATTATGCACATCTGTCACTTAACTTTTAGAATCATTCCACACAACTTAAAGTAATGGTTTTCAAACCAATAACTTTAAGTTTCACAATTACATCCGGAACGTAGAAATAGAAGAAGAAAGAGTAGAAGAAGAAAGATCTCATTGTAACATCTACATCTTCTTTTTGCTTTGATACTGAATATACTTGTCGAACATGTAATTCAACAACTTCCCATCTGTTTTAGCCACAACTTTTTCTATCTTGAATTGCAGCAAGCCTTCGTTCAAAACCTCGATGCACGCTTCCACATCCTTCAAGCTAGGTGAACTTCTTAATATTTGACTGCAGCGTTACCAACTTATTGATGGAATCCATCGTGAAAGGCCTAACAACTCCATCAATCCTCTCTTGCACCATCAGAAGAGATCCTTCCAGGGAATCAGGCACTTTGTTAGGAATGGTCCTTTTGTATGAAGAAACGTTCCCGACCACTTCCTCATTGGTGAAAGCAATGACATTGTCTGATAGTGATGATGCCATACTCTCAAGCGCCCACATTCTTTTCAGCATGATTCTGAAGATCTCCAAGCGGAAAGAAACTGCAAACTCAAGTGCTTCCCCTTTTCAACCGATCCATCGGGCACAATTTGTTCTGCAGTCAAAACCTCCCTCGACAACTTATTTATCTCGACCAAAGTACTCAGGTTACTTTCAGCTACTTGTGTTCATGTCCATCGTGCTTGTCACTAGTTGTTTCAGCTGAACCGATGCATCCTTCATAACCTTTAGATGGGTGACACCTCCCTGAGTTGTACAGAAGCTTGGCGAATGATTAGATTCTTCCATTCATCGATAGCTTTAACTTGGTTACCTGCATCTTCCACTTCCTGCATCAAATGATCACTCACCTGCTTATGTGCTAAAATTGGCTGAGTGGAAGATTTGGCAACTTTGGCAATAATCTCGCACAACTGAGACACTTGCTTTTGAAGTTCAACTTTTTCAGCCTTTCTTTGTCAAGCCTAAGGAATAAAGCATTTATCATTCTGCAGTGTCTTACTTCAATCCTTCAGTAGTGTGGGCTTGACCTATGGGTACTTTGGTCACTGTTATATCCGCTGCCGTGAGCTCGCCCTTCTTCTTTCCTTCTGCTGGAACTGATACCTCAGCGAACTTCTGCCCTGACTCCTCAATAATCAACCTCGAAGTCACCTTAGCAACTTTAGGTCTTCTGTCTTTTCCACCCAAACTCAGGAGCAGCTGCAAGTCATGTTCCTCCAAGTTGATCTCCTCTCTAGCCTTTGGGACCGACTGTGAAGCCAACCACTTTGAGAAATTGCTTCTCGAGAATGAGAAGTTGCCGAATGTACCACCATCTCGTGCTCTGGTTCCTCTCCATCCGAAATTGCTACAGTGTCGTGGCTACCGTCCTCTGTATTGTCCAAAGACAAAGCTCTTTCAAATTCTGCCATCTGCAACTTTAGTGTTTCTTCAGGAAGAGGTGCTTGAGGAGAAAACACAAATGTTGCCGGATTCAACGGAGGAACGGCAATATCCTGCTGAGGTGCAAAAGTTGGTGAAGTACTTGACGCTGGAGAAGTCGGAACTAGCACCATAGCCATAGAAGTGACCTTTTCCCTCGAATGAGACTTCTTGTGCACTTTAAGCTTTTCAGGCCTTCTGTTGCTTTCTCCCTCGTGCTTTCTTTTAAGGGAATCTACTGTGATGAGTTTGCCTGTGATCTGATTCATCAAGTCAATATCCCTTTACAAGAACTGATTCGAAGTATTTACTGCAATGGCAGACCTCTCCTCGATCGTGTGACAGCCACCAATGTTCTCCTGAAGTACAACTCTATCCCCTCCCATCTGATGGTATGCGTCAAGTAACACAAGCCCATCGTCTGTAAGATTTGCAGGTATCCGTGCTAATCCATAGTCAAACACTTGTCGCACTGATAACCTACTGAAATCTTTCTTCCTAACTTCGTACTCGCTTCTGCACTTCATCCAGAAATCTTCTAACGAAGGCACATGCGCGTATTCCTGGGAGATTGTCTTCCTTGCCACCCCATATGGATCGAAGTTCAGCCGTGCTGGGAAGAACTCATGCTCATACTCAGAGAACATCTCCGCTTCAATTCCTCTGGCTTTGTGAATGCTCTAACAGCTGTAATAGCCCACTGTGATCGGGAAGAAGCCTATAGACTTGTGTCGTTTCGACTGTAGGTCATGCATCTCCACGAGCTGTCTACTCAACTCCATGATGACCAATCTGTCGCTTGGATATCTAGGCAACTTGATTGGTTCTCCTGAAAAGTCGGTGACCGTGAGGTATGTAAAGTCTGCAAACTGGATGAAGATACTGCCAATCTGGGATACAGCTTCCCAAGCTTCCTTGCTTACCCTGTTGGTCTTCAGATCACCGTTCAACCTACAAATGAATCCATAGAAGAATCCATCGTTGACCACCTTGTAATCTTTATTGCATGCAGTACAATAAGCTGTAGATAGCACTCAAAAATAGGATCCTTAGAGAGCACACCCCATCTATCCAGCTTGGAGAAGATACCCTGCGAGGCTGCTGCATATACCAAATATGAAGTCATCTTGAAGTTGTAAGTCCGCCTCACACTCCGGAGCTGCTCACCGATGTTGTCACTGATGATTTCCGACCAATTGATTATAGAATCTGCTTTGTTGATCTCAATGGTCCTGATGAAGGCATACATCCATGAGCGGAAGTTGTGAGCGTTAGCTTCGCCATTTATCTTGCATAGCAATTTGGTAATGTCATCCACCTCCTGCACCAGATTGGATCGTGGAAGAGTCCTCGGGAACTTTGATGGAGATCTGGGCTTCTTCATATACCTGTTGTTCATTATGCCCACACAGTCGACTTTATGCTTCTCCCATCTCACTGCCGGTGTCCAAAGATGCCGATAGTAGTCACCACCTATCATGTTGGAATCTTCAGGCAATAATTGATAAACTGTGCGTCTAGCCGGATTATTGTCTTCCCCGCAGCATCTTGGATTGATCTGGATAGTGGATGGTACGACCTTACACACTCCATGACGAATTCTGGCAACTAAGCTGTGAATGGGAATGTTGAAGCTCGAATGATTCACGCTTCTTTCTTTGCCCGCATGAGAGAAGTCTTTCTAGCTCTGGATCTGTCAATTAATTCGAAAGAGGTTTTGGACCGAGATCTATGTCTCCGATGTCAACAAATCTGGAAGTAATGCATGATTCCGCTGAGCCTTCTCGTTCATCCCGCTTTGCCATAGTTGGAGCAATCTTTGTCTGAGCAATTCTTTTTCTTTTTATTCGGTCGGAATTCTTTACAACTGGTGCAGATCTGGGAATTTCTTCAGATTCGAGGATATATTCAATGTATCTGACATTGATTTAAGCTCCCTTTCAATTATATAAGCACCTGTAATGAATACCTGCAATTAATTCAGACAAAGACGGCAACCGAACATGAACACTTGATTTTTATCATAAAAATCTGCATATAAAGCCCGCTGCCCTAAAATTTGAGGCTTTGCTTGCATGCAAAGCAAGCATAAATATTTTCAACTTCACCTGGGCACCTGTACCAATATGCAGATAATTAACCAAGCCTAAAACAAGCTCCTCCAATCCTAGGCGCCAAACCTTGAAGCTTTCCGGCAGTGAAAAACACTTCTTTGAGCAAAAATCCTCCTCCTTTGGGTGCCAAAACTGTCCGGGCTGCACTCCTTTGCTAGAAGAATTAATTAATTCATCATTATGGCAGCCCATGCTTATATAACCTTCATCATTCTATAATTAATAATTGCCTCTCCTATTCCTGGCAATTAATTAATTAATAAGCATGCTTTTCTCTCCAATTTGGGCGCCTATTTTATGCATGCTCATGGCTGCCATTAAATAAATAAATTTAATTTATTTTTAGCCCTCTACTTTCACTTAACATCATGCTTTGACCTTCTATTTCTCCATGCGCCAAAATTAGGAATAAAAACCATTAATAAATACTTCAAAAACATTATTTATCCTCCAAATGGGTCGCACTTTTTAGCATGCTCTAGGGCTGCATTAAATAAATAAATTTAATTTATTTTTAGCATTCTACTTCCAGTCTTCTTTGACTTCTCCTTATGCATTGACTTTTCCTCATCCCTGGGCGCCAAAATTGGAAGGGAGACTATTAATAAATGCCATTAAATAAACTATTTAATTCTCCAAAGGGGTCGCACTTTTTGGCAAAGGCTGATTTCTATATTTAAAAGTCAATTTTGATGGGATTATTCACCCTGCATGGCAGCTTCAAAATCTCATTATCCACTTAAGTTGTTTGCCTTCCATAATGAGATTTTTTACCCTGCAAGGCAGGTAAGAAATTCCCATCAATGCCTTAAGTGATTTTTCTTTATTTCACAATGGGAATTTTCACCCTGCAAGGCAGGTAAGAAATTCCGCTTTGCCTGCTGCCTCTAATTTTCCCATCATAACTTAAGTGACTTTGCCTTCATGGGAAAAAGTACCTGCAAGGCAGGTACAAAAATCCCACCTGCCTGCTGCGACCAAAAATCCCACTGCAGCTTAAATCCATCCATTCCCAAAAATGTGACTTGTTCAGAAGAAGCTTTTTGTACGACTTCCTTTTTAAAGAGAACTCCGACTTCCCGAGGCCGATTCCTTCGGCATGGCGGTGTAGATGATCTCCGGATACCCGTGCAAGAAAACAGATCATGCTCGCGACGGAATTGACCTAGGGAATTTCATAGAGAAAAATACGAGAAAAATAAAAAAATGCAAAACGTTGCCAGAAGTCACAGATAAAGCCCAGGATCCATTCCTGATGAAAACCCTACTGGTATATGTGAATATTGACATGCAAAACTTCAACAGGGCTAAACCGGAGCACAATTTACTTCAAATGGGGCTCTAAATAATTAAATAAAATTTTCCCACAGACAAAACTTGACGAAGGGATAAAACAATTTTCGGCATCTGGGTATTTGTTGAAATTGGCTCCTATGATTCACTTGGGAATATCTTGACGCAATACAGGCATCTTCTGGCAATAAAAACACAAAACGACCCATTATTTTAAAAGTACGATTTTTTTACATGGGGTAGTCTCATATTTCAGGGTGAAATCTAGGGACACCAATACGCTTGTCATTCCCGATCAAGGGAAGAAAATAAAAAGAAGGGAAGAAACTTCACCATTACGCCCGACTTTCAAATTGTTCTCCATGAATGGGAAAACTACAAACAATGCCAGCTTGACACAATCCAATACTCTAAGGTACAAACTCAAAATTTTCAAACTTGACTTCAAAAGAGAGGAATTTTGAGGGCGACAACAACTGGCTCTTTCTGGGGATGACTTGGCTTGGAACAAAGATACAAGGTAAGATCAAGAACCAGATAACTCTGGGAAAGAGGACTAGTGTCTTATCCATTGGGCAAAGGAGTCAAAAGCAAAACCAATACAAGGCAACACACACAAGACGGGAAAAGAAACAAAACAAACCAAAAGGGAAGAACAGAAACGAAACACAAAGGAACGACCCAAAACCAAAACACTTATGCATGAGACATATAGAAGGACCGCCTGAGTCGCCTAGTCACCTAGGACTTGAACAACTTTAGATCACGCCCACTATAAGGAAGTGGGAGAGAGAACCATCCATGTAATCCGGATAAAAGAGTTCTCTCCAACAAAATGTCTCGATTCTAAAAGGACCAAGCCAAAGAGAATCAAACTTAAAATGTATTCCTCGTGGCTCATGTCTTTTGTCCCAAAGCAACACAATGTCTCCCACTTGGAAAACTCGAGGTTTGGCTTTCTTGTCAAACAAAACCTTCACTTTCAACTGATGAGATGTTATCCTGTCAACCACCTGCAATCTGTCCTCATTAAGCTTCTGAAGGTACAAAATTCTCTTGTCCAAAGAGCTACTGAAACTTGAATCTTCAATGATTTTCATCGGATGCGAGGTGACAATTCCACCGTGAATGGCGGTTGAGCTTCCACACCATACACCACTTGGAAAGGAGACATTCCAATTGCTCTCTTGTGTGTAATTCTATCAGCCCAAAGTGCATCATATAGCTTCTTATGCCAATTCCTCGAGAATCATTTACAAGCTTTCTAACTATGTTCACCAAGTTCTTGTTTGTTGATTATGCTGTCCATTCCTTGGGGGTAGTAATCAAGAATGAGCAAAGGAGATCCCATACCCATGCTAGCAGTCCATCATCTCAAAGAAGAAAAGTTGGAAGCATTGTCGGTCACAATTTTGTTTGGGATCCTAAACTCGATCAATATGTTCTCCTTAATGAAGTTGCAAACTACCTCGAAGTAGTGCTCTTGATCGGGATGGCTTCCACCCACTTGGTGAAGTAATGTGGCGATCAACACATGGGTATGCCCAAAGACCGGAAGGTGGGTTAAGAGTTCCAATGAAATCCAATCCCTCTTTTTGTTGAAAGGGCTCATCAATCACTACTAGCTTTAGTGGCAAAGCAGCCAACTTAGGTCTTCCAACAAACGTTTGGCATGCTTCACATTTACCAACCCATTTTGATGCATCTTTGAATAGAGTGGGCCAATAATAACCAACACGAAGTATTTTATGAGCTATTACTGAAGAGAGAGAAATGACCTCCACAAGCTTTGGTCATGAAAAGCAGAGAACAACTTCTTTTGTTGCTCCTTGTCTACACACTTCAAAAACCTTCCATCTATGCCTCGTTTGAACAAAGCATTCTCCCATAGCACATATTGTGCAGACCTCAGTTTGATGGCTCTCTTCTCTTTGGCACTCAAGTGAGATGGACACTCTCCATAGGTTAGAAAGTGAGCAATGTCAGCATACCATACATCTATCGGCGAGAATGAGAACAACGGGGATGTCAACTCCATCTTTGGACAACTCCTTGGAAGCTCCCTCAAAGAATGAGTTCACACAGGGCCCTTACCCCAAACCAGCTTTGTTGGCACGATGTCAAGATCATACTCTTGCACCTTTCTTTGCCCAATTACCTCTCTTGGTTCCAAATTCTTCTTTGAGTAAGAATGGATTTGATTGTTGTATCGGGCATCGGCACCACGAATGAGAATTAAGGATGTAAAACCTAAACTGCTTGACAACTTTGACAACTGCAAAAGCATGTTTCTCCATCATGGTGTACTTTAGCTCATGAGTTTTCAAGACATAACTCATGAATGCAATTGGGAGCTCATGATCTTCAAAGATTCTTCCGGACTAACACAACACTTGGGTATTTTCAGTGGCATAACAATAAATAATGAAATCTTTGCTAAAGTTAGGGCACGCCAAGATTGGAGTCTTTGCAATAGCCTGTTTAATGTCCTCAAATGATTTCTTCCCTTCAGAGGACCAACCAAAAGTTTGCTTCCCTTGCATCATGTGAGCAATGCTCATAGTAAGTTCTGCAAAATCGGGGATTAATATCCTTAGGAAATTGATCTTACCAAAGAAAGAATGGATACCTTTCTTACTTGATGGAAGAGGAATTTCTTTGGATGGCCTGAACTCTCTCCGGATCAATCTTAATCCCTTCCTTTGAAACAATGTGTCCCAATAACTTTCCTTTTGTGACACAAAACATAGACTTCTTAGGGTTTAACGAAATTCCATGCTCTCTACATTCGCAATCTTGTTTCAGGTGTTGGAAGTGATCTATTCTTGCTTTAGAAAACACTTTGTCAAGTCATCCAAATACACAACAATGCATTTCCCTTTCAAACTGTCAAAAGCCAAGTCCATGGCCCTCTGGAAAGTAGCACCAACATTGATGAGACCAAATGGCATCCTCTTGTATGCAAAGGTGCCTCGAAGGAGTAATAAAGGCGCTTATGTTGATCTGCAGGTATTCACCTCTACTTGATTGTACCCCCAGAATCCATCTAACATAGATAGCATCTTTGAGCCCTCGTGACGACTTGAATACTTGGTTCATCATGGGGAGAAGATAGTTGTCCTTCAAAGAACCCTGATTTAGATTTATGAAGTCCACACAGATCCGGATCTCACCATTCTTCTTTCTGACATGCACTATATTAGCAATCCACGTTGAATGGTGGATGGGGAAGATGATCTTAGCCTTCAGAAGCTTTTGTATTTCTTGGAAAATTGTATCAGCTATCTTTGGATTATATTGCCTTTGTGTCTGTTTGAAGGGTTTGATCCTAGGCTTAAGAAGAATGAAATGTTACATTTCTTTAGGTTGAAAAGCCTTAAGATCATCATAAGAGTAAGCTAGAACATCAACATACCTCTTCAACAGATTCACCACCTTCTTTTTTTCTTCATGAGTGCAACATTTTCCAATGTTGACCATTTTGGGATCATCAAGACTCCCAATATTCACTTTCTCAATCTCAGCAGATTCTTTGGGCTCCTTGGGAAACTTTAGACTTCATATATCTATCATGTTTATCAAAAAGATCCTCCAAACTCACCAGCCCTTTAGGAATTTTGTTGCCTTTCAGTTTGATGCATCCATCTTGATCCATCTCTTCTTTGACACCCTCTTCATTTGATGACACACACTCTCTAGGAAGATTGTCACTTCCTTCAAAGTACAGATTGATCAAAGTTGTCTCTGAGCTCCAAGAAAGAAAGCAAATGTTGGCTATCATTGAAAACTTGCCAATTATTTGCATTGTCATGCACACGCACACTTGGTCTATGGATCAACTCAATGGTGAATTTCTCTTGAGGGAAATCAGGGTGAGGAATCAACAAGGACCCCGAAACAGCTAGAGAGTCAGCCCTAGTGTTCCTTTCCCTTGGCACAACTTCAATGGAAAAAGCATCAAGGAATTCAATGGAATCCTGAACCAAATTCCTATAGTGCTTCAACCTTCTTGTTCTTTACCTGATAAAGGTCTCTAACTTGTTTTACAATTAACTCTGCATCTCCACGAGCAAGAAGGTTCTTCACTCCCATTTCCTTCGCCATGCTCAACCCAAGAATAAGGGCCTCATACTCGGCAAGTATTGTTGGTATTTTCAAACTGAAATTTGAAGGAGAAAGGATGAACCTTACCCCCAGGAGAAATGAGCACTACACCAGCTCCAGAACCAGCTGAAGAGTAGCTTCCATCAAACTCCAAAGTCCACACACCATTAGGATCAAACAACACTCCCTTTGGCAGACTTGTCTCCTCTTATGATATGATCATGTAGTTCACATGCCCTATATCTGCATACAGTATTTGTGCTTTAGGATCATTTGTCTTTTGTACAATATACTCTACTTGTTTCTCAGGCAGCAGCTTCTTCATCTTCCCATTGACAGGGATCAAGGCATGTGACCAGTCCATTTGAATTTCCCCTCCGACCTCCTTATAGAAATTTCTACTCAGCAACATCTCATATGAAGGAGGAATATCAACTACCAAAATGGTGGCTAAGATCCTTTTCTTTGGAAAAGCAGCAAAAGCTACTTGTGCATCTTTAATTCTGCCCACCAAAGGTACTCTCTTACTCTCCATGAAAAACAAGAACCAAAGGCACGTGTTAGGGTCAGACCGAAAGCATGGGCTACCTTTGCAGGCATTACATTATCTAATGCTCCTGAATCTATGACACAATTACTGAGTTTGTGGCCATCTATGAGAAGGGTCACATAGAATGGTTCAATTTTCTCATTAGGGGAAGTGACTGCAGCCACAAGGCTTGATTGAGGTGAGGGAGAGGGAGTGGGCAAAAGGCCCTTAGAAGTATTGGATGAGACTTTGGATTTGGAATTTACAAAGTTAACCATTTTGGCAAAGGCTTTAGGATGGGTTTGATAGAACTTCACCGGTTAAAACATGGGCCATTCGACTTGTTTTTATAACTTTAAATTTGGGCCGCCCATATGGAAGGAATTGATTGGAGCGGGCTGTGGACGCCTTTTGCATTTTTGTCTTTGAAGTTGTGCTAGGTCGATACGTGGAGAGTTCCGCCGGTTCCTTTATACTTAACCGATTCGGGCCTATTTCCTGCTTGACCTATGTTGACCCTTAGACACGTGGAGTGGCACTCATTTGAGTTTCGTTTTGGAAACGCCTCCTGAAATTACGCCGAGCTGATGCGTGTCTCCTTCCACCGGTCTTGGACTTTTCAACGGCCAACTCTATCTCTCCATTGACTTTGACCATGTGGCAAGCTGGCGCTCATTTGGACTGATCCTTTGATTTCACTTCCGAAATTGCGCCGTTAAGGCACGTGGAGACTTCCACCAACCCGCCCATACTTAGTCAATTTTAATGATCGACTCTTTCTCTTTTTTGGACTTGGGACACGCGGAGGATTGGCGCAAGTTTGAGAACCGTCCCGGCTCGAGTCTTGAAGTTGCCGATGAGGCACGTGGCACCGTCCGTTGAACCTTCCATACTTAGCCAATACGAGCTTGTTCTGTCTTCATTTTGAACTGGGACACGCGGAAAGCCTGCGCTTATTTGAGGACTATCCCTTGGGCCTGCCCCTAGAGTTGCGCCAGTTTGGATGCGTGGAGGCTTCCGTTGTTGCTTGAAATATGGCCAAACCACATCCAATCAGAGATGCCCACGTACTACCCGTGGATTACGGGCAAAAATTAACGGGAAGATACGCTGTCATTCCCAAGCAAGGGGAAGAAAATAAAAATAAGGAAGAAACTTCACCATTACGCCCGACTTTCAAATTGTTCTCCATGAATGGGAAAACTACAAACAATGCCAAGCTCGACGCGATCCAATACTCCAAGGTACAGACTCAAAATTTTCAAAACTTGACTTCAAAAGAGGGGAATTTTGTGGCGACAACAAAAGCAAAGCAATTTCTGAATTTTTTAGAGGGTTTTCAGTGGTATTTTCAGTCAGTTTTATATGCAGATTTGCAGTCATTAGTAACCTCTAAAAATCTGATTTTTGATATGTTTAGGCTTTTAAAAATACTGCAATCAGTTTGTGATCAAAATATAATATTTTGGGTGCTAATTATGTTAGGTTCCCACTCAAACCCTAGTCACATTTACCAGTAATAAATCAGATTTGCACAGTTGTCTTTAGATTTTATGTTATTGCATTTGGGGTTTCATTTTTTTCCATCAAGTTTTGGATCAGATCTAGGTGGGGATCTTTTAGAAAAGACCAACAAGTTTCTTTCTTAGATGCCCTTAAAATAATACTTCTTTGAGAGCAAACCACTAGTAAACATCCCTTAGGTGCGACCATCTTATGATAAAAATTAACCAAACTCTATCCATAGAAATGTGCAAAAAAATTTAAATCAAGAAGAGAGAGAATTAAACTAGCTAATAAAGAGGATACTAATTACTGAAGGACTCGAAGAGAGAATGGGCATGAAAATAATGGACACTATAATAGATTGAATGAATATGAGATGAGATGGATACGTGCATTCCTAGTCCTCATGTTTATAGGTTGAGGGAGAAGAGATATAAGGCTATCAAATGTTGTGAAAGATATTAAGATTCTCAAGCCACGATACCAAAATGCAACGCCCAAAAGCACACCCTGCCGTATAAAAGGCTTAAACAGATTTGTTTTTTTTTAAAACATTCACAAGCATATAATAACCCAAATAAGCAATAATCAAAACTAGTTATTAGGACCCAATCCATATGAACTGTTCATTGAATATTATAGGTTATTCATAACTTTATGGAACAAGTAAGAGAAGGCAATGCACCATTAATCACTCGTAGTTTTCAACTCAGGAAAAGGTACAGACCCAATCTCTATTCAAGATGTTAGCTATCCACATCTATAATGTACTTTTTCTTCCTTTTGCATTCATTCAGTGTTCATAGGTAAAGTTTTACACTTTAATTGCTATAATAGGAAGAGTACTAAATTCTTTTAAGGAAACTTCTAACTTAAATTAATCTGATAGAGAAACAATTAATAACATATGTCTTCTACAATTTAGTGCAATTAATTTACAACTTTTACTAGTTCTTCCTACAACCATTTCAACTAGGAAGGTAGTAAGAATAGGCAATGTACGACTCGTTCATAGTAATTTTAACCACAGCCATAAATAACCCACCGTTAGGAGGATAACAACTTTCCATCTTGTAGAAAGTGAGGTAAAAGCCTTGATGATGGTAGTGTCCTTGGGAAATTCCAATGTGAGGAGAACAAATTTTTGTTGAAATGTGTTAGAAGATGTGAGAGAGAATGAAGAGAAACTAGAAGGCACATGGCACACATTGCGATGTGTGTGTGTTGGTCATATTTATTATGCTGAAATTGGTTACATCAGTTGGAGGTGGTTAATAACCGACCATTAGTTAACACCTAACTAATAGTTAATTAATAACTTTAACACCCTCCCTTAATGACTAAACTAGAGACTACTCCAAGTTTGTCCTGAAATTTTACAAAGTGGGACCAAAATGTTTAGTCATTACATTTACAGGTTGCTCTGTAGATATTAATCTGAAAGCTGCAGTCTAATATTTTTTTGTTATCCATTATAGAAGCTTCGGTGTAGACAGAAACCTAAAAGCATAGGTGATAGAAAAACAAAGACTAGTTCGTGTGGACATAGGATATATATGGCTCTCCACCAATTCTCTATAGAGTGATTCATTGACTGATGATGAATCATCATTGGCTGATAACTTCAACCTGACCTCCATTGTTTTGAAATAAGAACCTTGGAGATGTTGATGAAAGAGAATGTACCAAGCTCATGGAGTTTGCTTAAGTTTGTACATGGACTCAATCAATCTACAACTCAAATGATCACATTCAAGTACTTGAAAATCTTTAGGCAGCACCATATAGACTTCCTCATCCAAATCTCCGGAGAGAAGCAACTAAAAGGAGACCATCTTTGTAGTATTCATAGTAGGAGTAAAAACCAACTCAGTAGTAGGAGAGATAAGAATCTCTGCAGTAGTAGAAGAAATGACTATCTCCTTCTCATCTATTCCCTCTTGTTGCTCGTCTATTCCCTCATGTTGTAAAAAGTGTTTTACAACAAGATGAGAAAAGTGTCCATGCTTTGCTGACCTCGTGTCGAGTGCTTGCGATTAAGTGGTGTGTCCTATCATATCATCATGTGGCTCCAATTCATCATTGGTAATGGATTATCCTTCCACAATAAACTGTACATATAAGTGAGGGAATCTATCCTCCTTAGGCATTTCAGTCTCCCGCACATTATGTATCGAGTGAGGAATCCCATCCTCCTAAGGCATCACATCTTGTTTCTCTCTTGTATAGTGGATATTCCCTCTACAACGTATGTATGTAAGTTGACTTAAGGAGTGTCACCAAACCTATGAGGAATGCCATCCTCTAGCACATCCTAAATCATGGAGTCTCTTCCTCGGATGTATTTAAGTTTGTAGGAGAGTCAACAACCCTATATTGGCCAACCTGGCCCAATCTAGGGCAATTACTTGTTCCTATTTCACATTCGACACTACACTTTTTCCCAGAGAAATTTACAAAAATATTGGGATTTTCTGTTAACTAACAAACAAATAAGAGATTTTTATGCATGTTAGGAACATACCTAACATTCCTTACTAGTTCAATTTTTAGCATTATTTAAGACTATATAAATATCTGCTATCCCTTATGCTACAAGTGACTTACCATCAGCCAATACAATTGAATCATAATAGTATGTATTTGCAGTCTCTTCAACATGAAATATGTTTGGATGCACCAAAAATAAATGATCTAGTGATTGGTAGCATTGTCAATCGAACATGATTGAAAGTCGTGGTCTAACTTACATCCATCAAATGTAAAACTTCTAGGAAGGACTCATATGAGGGCATCAAACTATTTAGAAGAAGAGCAACTAGGTCGTCATCATCCACCTTTTGGTTGATTTCATCGAGCTAGTTTCAGAGATCTCTCATCCAAATGTGTTTTCAGAGTGACCCACCCTAGTGCCTCTTTTTTGAAAACAACAAATTCTTGACCTATAAGACCCGAATTTTCTCTCAAGTCATATATTTGTTCTTCAGACTGGTCCATAGCATACTTACCTTAGTGGCATTTCAAACCTGGGGTATCAAATCATTTGACACAAAAACTTCAACAACAAGGCCTCCTTATGACGCTTGTCATTATTTGCAAAATCTGCAATCCGCCTTCCTTCAGTGCCGATAATTATTTTATCACAATCTTAATACTATGCAATTGTCAATCTTGTGTCCAGACATTGTACTTTTGACCAGTCAATTTTTGCGCTTCTGGCAGAACCAAGTTTTGCATATTGACCATTTTACACACAAGTATTGATTGCTGACCCATAAATCAATGCAAACTTTCTACACTAACTTTGCTGATTATTATAGCAAATTCAAAACAGTGAATTCAAAATATTATACAAGTCAAATTACTTACAATCACCAAAGTTTTGGGAAATCTCTTCATGTCCCCTACTTATTTGGTCTTCAAAACAAGTTGATTGTGATCCATTGGAAATGGTGATCCTTCTTCCCGCTGTAAATTAAGAAAATGACTGCAAAATCTGCATAAAAATGGAAATGGCATTATCTATGTTTTTGGAAATTCTGGTTTGGTATTTGCAATTTTAGACTTTGTCTTGTTGATCTAGTCTTTTCACGTTCCACCTTCACTTCTAATCGTCCTCACACCCTGGTAACATTGTTCTAGAATGAAAACATGTTGTGTGCCCTACAAGCCACAAAAATTGTGACTGTTCTTTCTGGTATTTGCCTTTGAAAATGATGGAAATCACAAAACAAATGTAACATTGCTTTCAAAAATTCATGAATGTCTTTTGCCGCAATTTGAATGCCATTGCACAAATTTTATAGGTGAAAACCCCTCAAAATCTGCCCTTTTTGTGATCTGCATTTGTTTACCTTGGTTTTTTACTACAAAAATGTCAAAAGATGTCTATAAAATCATGAATATTCCTTCACAAAAATGTGCCTAAATCTGTCTTAAATGACTAGAAATTGCAATTTTCTAATCGCATGCCCTAGCGCAAGTATTGTTATTTCATGTTTTGGTTTGAAAAGTCTTCATAAACAACATTGTCACAAATAGCATTTGCGTTCTCCTTATTCGTCTATGCCCTAACACAATTTTATGTGGTCTGCATTCACACAATCTATGTAGTGATGTTTATAATGTCCCCTTTTTCAAATTAATATCCAATAAGGACTTCTTTCCACTCTCTTCCAGTGGCCAAGAAGAATAAGTGAGCAAGGGAAGTAATTGAACTTCGTTTCAGTTTTCTTTTATTATTGTTCATGTTTTATTTTTTGTTTCACTCCTTAAGGCAGGTTGGTTGGGGTTATAAGACCCCAACAAGAGATTAAAAGATAAAGTGAAGCTTAAAGAGGTCGGTTCTCACCTAAGGGGTCTTGGTGCCAACCAAGGGATATAAAAGGTCGCTTGGCCTCATTTGCATCATCATCTTTGGTGCATATACACTTACTATTTGGCTTTTGGTATGATTGCTCGATGCCCTTCCACTTGAGGACGAAAACCCTTTTCTATGGCATCCAGGAGGGCAACACTCTTTCTTATGGCATAGTGGAGAACGAAAAACTCTCCATATTGGCGAATTGAAGGCATTTATTGAAGACTCTTGTTGATTTGGATCTAGGGCATCAAGAAGAAGACCTACAAGAGCTTTGACATATTTTTGGAGCCCCTCTCCTAGGGAGCGACTAGGGTTTGAGTGTGATTTGGTGCCTTCTAGGGCACATAACTCATTTATTCTTTGATATTCAGATTTGGCATAATTTATAAGGTTGGAATCTATCATCTTTTGTAATTATTGGGGTTTGGAGACCTCCGTTTTGATCATTTCTCTTGGTTGTACTTTTGTTATAATTAATTTTCTAGGTGAGCATTTAATCAATTTTCATGGTGAAAAGTGGCTTAAAATCGTCTTTGATGAGTTCTTTGATGATCTTTGGGTGATTATTAATTGCGAGTTGCTTTTATAAAAATCAAACTGTTGATTTACGATCATCATAAAAAATAGTTGGCTGATATAAAATCTGAGTTTAATATTTTGGGGTTTGTGTGATTTCCTCCTTTATCAGTTTCATCCCTAGAAAGGGACATTACAATGGTATCAGAGCACCGGTCTTCCCAGCCTGAGGGTTTGATGCAAGAAGGCAACAAGGGTTTCATTTGTTATCAAAGGAGAGAAAAGAAATTAGACCAACCAAGAGAGGAGGATAATGGGACTAAAACTGAAAAAGTAGGAAACCACAAACCCCAAGTGAAGTGAAATCTGATTTTTTATAACAGCAGCTGAATATTCTTTAAAACCCTAGGGCGAATTGTATATGAGCTTAAATTCACGAAATAACCATGCACAATAGCTGAAAAATGCTTCTAAATAATTATTTCAACCATGACAATCAATATCCATCCAATTGGCAACAAATAAATGGAGAAAATCAGTGAAGACATACTTGTTGTAATTAAATTTAGGACAACAGCAGAACAACCACAAACCAAGGCTAAAAATGATAGATAAACACCACCAAAAATCACAAAATATAGATTTTGGCCTTATAAATTATGGAGATTCAGATTATAAAATCAGATATGAAATTTGTGCCCTAGAAGGCACCAAACCAGATTCAAACCTTAGTCGCTCCTCTAGGGAAGAGCTCCAAAATGCATGCAAAGCCTTTGTAGATATTTTCCTTGATGCCCTAGATCCAAATCTGCAAGAAGTCTTCAAGAGATGTCTTCAAATCATCCACAATGGAGGGTTTTTGTCCTCCACCAAGCCACAAAGAAGGTTTTCGTCTTCCTTGGAATGCCACACAAGAGGGGTTTCATCCTCAAGTGGATAGTTACTGAGCATTTTGCCCAAAAAACCAAGAATAGATAAAATGTGCCTAAGATAGGATGCAAATGAAGTCACAAATCTCCTTATATAGCATTTGTTTGGCACCAACAGCCAAATAGAAGTGGGCCGACCTCTTTAGGCTTCCTTTAATCTTTTAATTTGCCTTTATGACTCTCCAATCACAGCCGACCTGCTTTATAAAGGGAAACACTAAAAAGAAACATTAAATCTAATTAAGAAAACTGAAATGAAAATGCAATTCCTTCCCTTTGTCAACCAAGATTCTTTGCACGGAAAGGTGATGGCAAAAAGTCCACTTTTAGGTCCTCAATTCGAAAAAGGGGACATTATAGTCCTCCCTTCCCGAATTGCTTGTCCCCAAGCAATTGCAAACTCGGCTGATCCAAACCCATAGTCTCCTTCATCTTCTCAATATGTAGGGCAATATCATCCCAAGAGAAAGGAAGTGGCTTCCTTGACAAATCATTTGCCACCTTATTGTTTTTATACACCCTTTTGAAGGACAATTCGTTTCCATATGGGCTAAAAGCAAAAAGATGTGCATATCTATTTATATCATATGTACAAGCCTCCCATCTTGGAACCAAGAATGTGAGCAAGCATTTCAAATGCCCTTCTTTCCAAGGTTTGAAAATTTCCATAACACATACCTTCTCAAGATGATCTTCATTAATGATGTTGTAATTTGTTCCTCCAAAAAAACACAATTCATCTTGTGTGTAGATAGAAAACAAAGTATGGCAGTCATGAATCACCTGATTTTCCACCCAACTTGGAGCTATGTTGGTTGAAGTAGTTGTTTCCTTCAGCTGAAACCATTTACCACCATTTTCCCATGATTTAATGACTTCAAAATGGACACTCTTATAGCTGTTCAGATCTGGAAACAACTCATAATCTGATTGTATCAAAATCAGCAATTTAAATTCTCCTATAAACTTATTGGGTGGCTGAATTTGTGCATGCCCAACTATAATTATGTTCTTCCAAGGAGCTGATTTATAAAGAAGAGAACCATAATGAATTTTTCCCAAAAACTGAAACCATTGCATCCCACAAACAACATTAACTTCAGCTGGCTTAATTTCAAGGAAAACATTACATACCTTGCACCTTCTCATGAAATTTGACAACATGAAAATACTATTGACATTGGTGACCTTGAAGCCTCCAAAGTTACTTATGCTCAGCCCATGCTTAATGGCAAAGTTTTCCTTCTGATTAATTTATGAGTGGTGCCAATATCTATGAGCATTACTATTCCATGGCCAAATAAGAAACCAATTACCTGGGAAAGTTGGTATGTATGAGAGCTGAACCAAAATGCAAAGGTGTGAGTCATTACTGACACTCAAAGATGAGATTATCAATCAAATTGATCTTGCAATCAGACCTTCTTCCCCTTTTGAGGTTTGCAATGGTACCAACCCCACATATGCTAAAACAAATTTGGTATTGCACCCAAGCATCCTTGCACCCTTTGCTACACCATTCACTTCTTACCTTCTTTCTACTTGGCACAAGCTGATCATGAGAGTAAAAACACAACAATATCATGGAGCGGAGCAATGCAACATAGTCATCATACCTGTCTGTTTGTGCATGGTGAAAACCAAACTGTTTTGGCATGTTGGTAAGCAATGAAACTGAAACCTTTTTGGGCCACGAGCTGTCCTTAACCTTCTTACAACTCAGAATTTCTGAGTTAGAACCAGCACTCAAAAAATATTTCAAAAACACCTTACCTCCATGGACTTGCTCTTTTGAGTGTCATTCTTGAGGGTTCCTTGCAAAACTGATTGATCTTGTGGATTGTGGAGGTGAAAACATGGCAGCAACATAAGAAAGAGTACATAGTTATCATTTCTTCCCACTTCATACAAACTCATCAAATTCCTTCCCTTCCATAAGCAAAGAGAGGAAAAATCAAAACTGAAATCTTTACCTTCACCTTCTTTGAGCTTCAAGGGTTTACCCGATTCCAAGGATGTAAGCAATCTATGTAACTCTTCATCATACCTCTTCTTCTCTCAATCATCATGTGCAACACAACCCCTATCTTGAAGTCCAAACTCATGACAAAGAGTTTGTGATGATCAACCCAACATGATGATGAAAAAGGAAACAAAGGATCTGAAATATGTGTGTACCTTGGGCTGTCATAAAAAACCACCTCATAGGCTTTGCTTGGGAGATATATAATGAGTCCTTGGCAAAGAGTCTTCTCCCAACCTTGCTCCTTAACCTCATTAGCATAGTTAGGATCACCAAAGCATGGCAATGATAAATAATAATGCAATAGACTCTTGTCATGATCAAACAAAATATCATATGGCTTACCCTTAGTTGCTGGTCTGAAAATTACAGCGGACTGAAAGTGGTCATGGGCACCCGGAAATGCCCTTGTCTCATGGGTGTACCTCATAACAACTTCACTCAGAAGCTCCGCTTTACCTTTCCTCTAGTATTCAGATTTTTCTCCACTTATAACCCTGTTTTCAGCGTGTTGATCATGATGTGCAGCCACTTGCCATGGTTTACAATGGAGCCTCAACCATGACATTTTGTCATTCTTTTCATCAATTGGCTCAAGACAACAAAACTGAATTAGTGTAGAAGAAGGCAATGATTTTGGAACACCTCCATACCTTTGGACACCCCCAATATGCTCAACTCCTATTATCTCATGAGGCTTGCTTGGGCTATCTCCAACATTCACTTCATCATCTTGCTCCTCATGCTTCCAAGTTCCCTTAGTATTTTGCCACATGCAACCATTAGAAATCAAGGGAATATCATTAACAATCAAAAGTTCTTTACCTTCCACTTTGCTTGGTTCTTGCTTAGCAATTTCTCCATTCTCTTGAGCTTTCATAGGGCTGTCCGGAAAATCAGTCAAGGAATCACCTTTGGCAATGGTGGTGGGTGCTTCTAGGGCTCCCAAAGGCTGATCCATCATTATGAGCTGTTGTTGCGATGGTTCTTCCTTCTTAGCATGGTGGATATCTTCCTCTTCCAATGCATCCTCTTTACCCTTAAGCAAATCTGGTTTCTTTTCAACATTTTGCCACACACACCCATTAGAAACCAATGAAATATCATTAAATATTAAGGAACTTTTACCTTGGGACTCATGCTCCATGATTTCCCTTTCCTTTCTAGGCTCATGCATCAAACTTTCATCAAACCCTTGTGTCTCTATGGTGTTGTTTGGAAAATCAGTCAATGGCTCATCCTTAGGGAAAATGATAGGTACTTCTACCTCTTTCTTTGGTGACTCCACCTCAAAGCCCTCCTTACAGATCTAATTTTTCTTTTTCTTCTCTCAAGAGAAACCCTTTTGGGTTTGGCTCGTTGGCACTTTCTTGTGGTCTAGGGTTAAACCCTAGCATCTTCTTCCATGCTCTAGCTGTCCCATTTTTGGAATCATCAAATGTGGAGAGCATCACCCTCCCCAAGGCATGTTGAAGATCCTCCTGTGGTACTTGAGGTCTAGGCTTGGGCCCATACCTACCCTTGCTTACCCCTATGAATTCGGCAAGTGAAATAGCATCACGGATCTCCTTCGAAAGAGCCCTATATTCTTCATAGATAGCCACAATGTTGTGACCCACTGGATGCCATGCTTCCGCCTCTGAAATGACTTCTTCCTTTGGTAAGAACCTAGGTCGCCATTCCATGATTGTATTGTCACTGCCTTGCACGAATACCCTCAGGATGGGAAGACCGAAGCTTTGATACCATTGTAATGTCCCTTTTTGGGACTGAAACTGAAAAAGTAGGAAACCACACAAACCCCAAGTGAAGTGAAATCTGATTTTTATAACAATTGAATATTCTTTAAAACCCTAGGGCGAACTATATGATCTTAAATTCACGAAATAACCATGCACAACAACTGAAAAATGCTTCTAAATAATTATTTCAACCACGACAATCAATATCCATCCAATTGGCAACAAATAAATGGAGAAAATCAGCGAAGATATATTGTTGTAATTAAATTTAGGACAACAACAGAACAACCACAAACCAAGGCTGAAAATGATAGATAAACACCATCAAAAATCACAAAAATATAGATTTCGGCCTTATAAATTATGGAGATTCAGATTATAAAATCAGATATGAAGTTTGTGCCCTAGAAGGCACCAAACCAGATTCAAACCCTAGTCTCTCCCTTTAGAGAAAGCTCCAAAATGCATGCAAAGCCTTTGTAGATATTTACCTTGATGCCCTACATCCAAATTTGCAAGAAGTCTTCAATAGATGTCTTCAAATCATCCATAATGGAGGGTTTCCATCCTCCACCAAGCCACTAAGAAGATTTTCGTCTTCCTTGGAATGCCACACAAGAGGGTTTCATCCTCGAGTGGGTAGTTAATGAGCACTCCACAAAAAAATCAAGTATAGATAAAATGTGTCTAAGATAGGATGCAAATGAAGTCACAAATCTCCTTTTATAGCATTTACTTGGCGCCAAAGACCAAATAGATGTGGACCGACCTCTTTGAACTTCTTTTAATCTTTTAATTTTTCTTTTCGACTCTCCAATCACAACCGACCTACTTTATAAATGGAAACACAAAAGAAACATTAAATCTAATTAAGAAAACTGAAATGAAAATGCAATTCCTTCCCTTGCTCTACCAAGATTCATTTCCCACGAAAGGGGATGGCAAGAAGTCCACTTTTAGGCCCTCAATTTGAAAAATGGGAAATTACAGATCAGCTCACGGATCACTAGGCCTACTCTCCTCCAAAGGAAGAAGCCATTCCGAAGGTGGGAGCAAGGTCCTCTATGGGGCAAAGTATTGCCACAAGCTATGAAGAATATATGGCACTTCCAAGGGAGATACATGAGGCCATTACACTTTCTCGAGTTCATTGGTGTGAGAAAAGGAAGGTCTAGGTTGGAGCCAAGACAAAATGCACCACAAAAAGAGGTGCAAAATGTGTTGGGGAAGATGACTTTCTCTACTTTTGATGGATCGACTAAGGGGACAACTAGGGCATGGATCCAAAAGTTGGATACATATTTGTCCTTGAAGCCTATGATGGAGGATGATGCCATCAAATTTGCAACCCTTCACCTAGAGGGGATTGCTCATGAGTGGTGGTTCCATGGATTGGTGACACAAGGGCACAATGAGATCCATTCATATGATGAGTTTTGTAGAAGACTCATTGGTAGATTTGATAGAGTTGACTGGAAGTTCACTTTCAGGAACTTGCACAGTTGAAACAACAAGGCACGGTGGATGAGTATGTGGTTGAGTTTCAGAGACTTTCGTAATGATTATAGATGTCACAGAGAGGAGACTTGTGGTTCTTTTCATTGAGGGTTTGACCGAACCACTCAAGGGTTTGGTTAGAGCCTTTGATCCTTTGTCTCTTCAAGAGGCAATCAAAAAAGCTTTGGACCTTGAAGGTGCTGCCCCAAAAACAGCAGCGATCAACAGACATCCCAAGGTTAATTCGAGTGGAGGACAGCCCAAAGGACCCTTGGGACAGCCTAGAAACCCTCCCTTGGACCAGCCAAGGAAGCCCTTCCAAAGGATGCCTATTATTCACAAGGAGCTGCCCAAAACCAGCAATGGAGGTGAGTCTAGAAATGAGCTAAGGAAGAAGAATTTGTGCTTCTCTTGCAAGGATCCATGGACTCCCGGACATCGTTGTTTAGGTAAGGGTAAAGTGCATTATATTGAGGTGTTTTCAGATTGTGAAGATGATGAAGATAGTGTTGATGAAGCAAAGCAAGATAGTATTCTAGAAGAGGACCCAGAAATTTTAGATGGCACTCTTGCTACCTTGTCCAGTGCACCAAGATATCATCCATTCCAAGTGAAAGGTGACCTACAAGGGCAAGGGGTCATGGTTTTGATTGATAGTGGAGCCACACATAACTTTGTTGATGAAAATTTGATGAAAAGGTTGAAATTGAAGGCTGAAATTTTCAAGGGATTCAATGTCACGATGGCGGATGGTTTCATATTTCCATGCACAAAAAAAATACCTCAGCACACACTCACTTTGGGAGGACATAAGGTAAGATATGATTTTTATGTCATTGGTATTGGTGAAACCAATTTAGTGTTGGGTGTTCAATGGTTACATTCCTTGGGTGAATTCACTCAAAACTACCAAAGTATGGAGCTGAAATTTAAGGTAGAAGGAAAGGAGGTTGTGCTACATGGTATGAAAGGTGGAACTCCTCAAGTTGTGACCACTAAGAGCATGGAAAAGACTTTCAAAAAGTGCAGGTTGCATGGGCTGGTCATTGCTTGGTAAGATCTAATTCTTCTATTTCCATTCAACATTCTTTTCATGATGATATTCAGCTCATACTTAACAAGCATGCCAAAGTTTTCAACGAATTACCTCATGGGCTGCCACCGGATAGAGGATTCCAACATGTTATTGAGTTAGAACCGGAAACCAACTAGGAATAACTACTCCTTACCGTCACCCAAGAGTCTACAAGGAAGAAATTGAAAGAACCATCAAAGAATTGTTGGAAACGCGGTTGATTAAAGTTTGCAAGGATGAATGAGAAGCGGGCAGGTTGGATCACCCGTGTCATGGAGTATGACATAGAGATTAAAGTCACCAAATTGGTCCGATGGAAAGGGGTTGTGTGAGCAGCTAGCTTCTATTCAACATGTTGAGGCAAGTGATCAAAGAGAGGTTGTTTTGGTATTACAGATAATCAACAACAGGTAAATGATAGCATGCATACTCCTGATAGACTCGGGATATGATATATTTCCTACAAACAGGTCTATGCCCTCCAGGATGAGAAAAGCAAAGAGAAGATATTTTAGACTTCAAGCCATTCCACATGTTTTGATTGATGGTGTTTTGTTCAAGAAGGACGTGAATGGAGTCCTATTGAGGTGCATTGGGACAAACCAAGTTGAAAGGGTGCTTGCAGAATTTCATAATGAAGAAGTTGGAGGTCATTTTTCTCCACGAGTGACGACTCTCAAGATCATGAGAGCTGGTTATTATTTGCCTACACTCTTTAGTGATTGTTATGCTTGGGTCAGGAAGTGTAAAAATGTGCCTTCTTTACAGGTAAGGAAAAGCTAGTAGCATTGCCACTCCATCCCATTTCAGAGACCAACCTTTCATACAATGGGGATTGGACTTCATCGGGGTCATTAATCCAAATTCTAGCCAAGGCCACAAGTGGATCCTAATTGCAAGATTATTTCACCAAGTGGACCAAGGCAGTGGCACTTAAGGAAGCAAATGAGGTCAACATCTTCGATTTTTATGAAGGGATGGTGACAAGGTTCGGGGTACCGCCACCATTATATTAGACAATGCTTTGGCATTCCTAAGTGCCAAGATCACTAAATGGGCTATTAGGAATGGAGTATACCTCATCACCTCATCAAATTATTACCCCCAGGGTAACAAGCAAGCAGAGTCCACGAATAAGAATTTGTTGAGAATTATCAGGACTCTAGATGAAAATCAAAGGACTTGGCATACCAAGTTAAAATCAGCCTTGTGGGCTGATAGAGTCACACCAAAAGTGTCAACGGCAACTCGCCTTACAAGTTGGTCTACGGGAAGGAAGCCAAGTTTCCCATATCACTTGAGTTGCCGGCATTGGAGCTCATGAAGTAGCTAGAGCTATCCGAGTTTGAGCCCATGGAGGCCAGGTATGTAGAACTCATGGAGTTGGAAGAAATAAGGGAGCATGCAATGCAGCCATGAGAAGGACCGAGCCTTGATCAAGAGGAAATTCAACAAGAAATCCAAAGCAAGGACCTTTCAAAGAAGGGGACCCGATCCTAAAGTGGGATGTCCAAATTTGATGCCATATGGAGTGGCCCCTACATGGTCACAAAATGTAAAAACAACAATGCTTTCTAGCTATCCAAGTTGGATGGAGAAGAACTTCTGATTCCGGTTAACAAAATCTATCTCAAGCACTAGCTATCTTGAAAGGAAATCCTCACCCTTGTACATATTAGTTTAGGTTTTAAATTCCTCTAAGTGCTTGCAACACATTGCTCTGTTGTAGTTTTAGGTTTGCTTTTGTAATAAGTGCTTATGCACGCTTTGCATGTTTCCATTTGGAACATGTATGATTTTGTATCTTTGTACATAGTTGTGCCTTGTTGCTCTTGCACTTTTCATTTTTCAAGCAAGGTTTTATGGCAGCTCCAGTTAGTACCAATCCATGCAAATTCAAAAGAATTCAAGGGAGGGTTTTCAATGACAGAATAGTTCAGGTTGTATACTAACTCCATGCCCAATGGATGCTTAGAGGTAGCTGGTCTCTCTATCTAGCAGTAGATGTTCCTCAAGGTCGGCAAACTGTTAGACCAAATCTACACCCCTGCAAATTTGGATAACCTATTCAAGATTTGAAGTACAAGCTTGTGACATGTGGACAGCCATCAAATTTAGCCTCACTCAGAAGAGAAAGACAACCCATGCTTTGGCTCAGTGAACGTTTGAGTTGGTGGTTGGGCTCATTGTGGAAATTGAAAACTTCACAGGGTTGGATGGGTCCCGGGTTGGACAGCCATCCAACTAGGTTGATTGGCTGAGATGGACGGCCCAAGTGTTGGTTGGTGACATTGTGTACAGACAAGGTTGGACGACATATGGTTAGATGCCTGGGTTGGACGGGTCAAGCATTGTACGGAACAACTTGGTTGGCCAGGTGGGTAAGACGAGTGTGTCGGCTGGGTTGTTCGGTTGAGATGGACGGATAGGTTAGTCGTTCGGGTGGGCCGGCTGACTAATGTGGCGGGGCGGTAATGAGCTCATGGTTGGGCGAGTCAATGGCGTATGGACGAGATGGATGGACGGCCCAACCCCGGGGGTTGGACCTCACAGGTTTAGACGTCGTCCAAACCCTAAGATGGATGACACAGAGTTAGACGGCCCATCGGGATGGTCGGGTGGCACATTGTGACGGCACAAGGTTGGATGGCCATCCAACCCCATAAGTCAGTAGGGTTCATAAATAGATTGCGGTCGTCCAACCTCCTAGGTTGGATGGTCCACAAGCAGAATATGACGACTCCTAGGTTAGTTGGCGGCCCAGGAGCATGTACGGCCTAGAAGTTTGACGTCGTCTCACCCCCCAAGGTTGGGACGGCAAGGTGGTTAGACGACCTACTCACGAATCAGTACGGATCATGGTTAGGTGACCGTCCCAACCCGGATATATAGAGAGCTCGAGGGCCGGGCGCTTTGCTCAAAGGAGAATGTACGACCCGATGAGGATGGACGTCCGTCCAACCCAGAGGGTTGGACGACCAACACAGATTGGACGAGTCACAGGCCAGGCGAAGGTAGGTGGGCGAATGACAACTCAACAACCAAAATTAATGAGGCATGACGCCCAGAACTGCTGTGCAAAGCAAAGTACCAAATTGTATGGCTCCCATACCTCTTTAATGCACCCTACCGGTTGGTGACCCAAATTGCCTATATATTGTAAAATCCACCTCATTTTGAGGGGATTCATTCTGTTTTGTAAAGGAACTCTGTCAAAATTGTTCCAGAGCTATTGTGAGCTAAAGGCCTCGAATTTGGGCTTATTGTAAAGGATTTTGCCTTGTGCCTATATTGTAATGGATTGTGCATGTTTCTGAGCAATAAAATTGGTGTTTTGTGGCTTTTCTTGCCCTAATTCAGGTTATATTGCATCTTTTTCCTTCCATTATGTTTGTAGGTATATTGTGCATACTTATCCCTTTATAGGACCTTTAATTTGTTGTGCTTTATGAATATAGGGAATTAAATATTGTCTTAGATTGTGGCACCTCCACCTGCCCTCTCTTACCTTGTTTGCTCCCTATTTTTCACTCACTTAGATTGTCTCACCCTTTCTTGGTGCATCACCTTCCCTTAGAGTAGGTTTACTTTTATGCATCCTTCTATCCATGTCTCCTTGGAAAGCATTAAGATAGGATTAGTTTATTTTGTCATCCTCTTTATTCGGAGAAGTTGGCACTAGGTTAGGAGAAGTCGACTTTCTAAGGAGGATTATCCTTTTGCAACATCCCACACTTGTAGGATAATCCCATCTTATGCAGGTTTACACCGATCGCCACACACACAAATCACAAGAAATTAGGGGTGCTTTGTAATTTTGCATAACAGAAACCATGCAAGACAAGAGGATTAACAACATCAAAGCTACTTAGAGATGCAGGAGACTAGAATCTCCATAATCCAAGATCAACCGACTAATCGGGATCTCGAAAGGAGGGGTCAACACGGTCCCGAGCTACTGAGAATGAAAGCACATCGGTGATGACTCTGATAGGCGAGGATAGAACGTTACCCCTATTAGCATGGATGGTGGCCCGAGTTCCCGAACTAGAACCACCCGAAGCGGGAAATGTTAGCGGACTATTGGTGGAACGGTTTGTTTGGTTTCTTTCTAAAATGTTGCTTGGTTGTGTGTTTTAGATGGTCTCTCGTATGGGTTACTTCTATGCCACTCTATGGTTTATGGGTGGTTAGTTCTTATATTTAAAAAAATGTAATGTTTTGTTGAGGTCTAATGGCCTCGCCCCTTGTTGGGCTCTTTATTAGGTCAAGACTGCTTTTTGTCCTATTTTTAGTCCTTGTCTGGTGTTGATTGTGTTTCTTGCTCGGTTTTTTGTTTCAGTTATATATGTACTATGGGTTATTTGGATCCCCCAAAACCAAATAGTTGTCTAATCTAAAAAAATGTCCTTGGAATAGCATCATGGAAAGAGGAAAATTGTTTTGTTTTCCCATAGAATCATCTTGAGAAAGTGGATTTTTCAAGTGAGTGGAAAGAGAATTGGTCAAATTTTAAACTAACATTGCTACCCAATCGAGCATAGTTTAGATATTTGCCACACCTCCTTTACTTGCCATAATAATTTTGATCGCTTTTAGTTTTCCCTTAGTTTCCATAACATTATCTTGTGTCGACAATCTTGAATCCATCATACATATCTTGGAACCTATGATAGACTTCACTCTATCCTGGAGCAATCATTCTTGCTTCTTATCACTATCCCATTTTTCTCACAAGTGTTCCACTTCCTTGCCCTTGTTGCTCAAGCTTTCTTGAGGGTTGATGCCACTCTTATCTAGTTTTGTTCAAGTGGAGGTCCATGGATCGTTGCATCAATTTCCTAGATCTCGGTTGGTGGCTGCTCGCAGTTTGGAGGTGGCCTATTTTAGATGTGTGGTGGATTGTTCAAGGTTTGGACTAAGGTCTGAGAGCCATTTTATTTCTCCCTATAGGAGGTTTCTATGGAGGCATACGAGGTGTATGGATTGAAAAGGTATATGAGAAAAATCGGGATATAAAAAATAAGCCAAAAAAAAGGACACAAAAAGTACAAAATGAAAATATAGGGCATAGAAAATAGGCAGTTTTTTAATTTCAATTTACTTGTTGAAGTAGTACCCTCCAATGCTTTCCTTTGCATTGAATTTTTTTCATCCAAAATCGTCACTGGCCATAGTTAAATAATTTGAGTCAAGTGAAATTTCAAACAATATAGTAGCCCAATTTTTTTATAATAAAGTAAAGAAGCGTTGCCATTTTGAAGGGATCACCTTTCAATTTTTTAAGCCAAACATAAATTGACTTCAATAATGACGTCCAAATGAGTTTTAATCAGGTCAACCCCATAATCTTTAATAAGGATGGCAACGAAAATAAGAACAAACTATGCAAGTATGGCAAAGGGTGACACGCCAGCACCAAATATAATATTTTCCGTCCCACATTCAAAATAACCCAACTCATTTCATCATAGATGGGTTATAGAGGGGCCTACATCGATCGTTTCTTCATTTGTTACATAATTTACAAGTAATCCTCTCATAACTTCTTGAGTTTGTGATCTTGCTTATTGTTAATACAATAATATCACGATTCATCTTAGTGGCATTTTACACAGTTGCAACTAAAAAGTCCACTGGTATAAAAAAATGCGGTCAATTATAGCCAATGGTTTCTTTATTGTTTAGTTGGACCCTGAGTCGCTTGAATCTGTAACTCCCTGGCACTCAAATGGTGGTCTGTACTTGTTAGAACCAACTGCTAGCCTTAGTCATTTTTATTAGTATTCCAGGATTGAAAACATTTAGGAAGCCTTTTAGAGTCAACTTGTCGCTCAATAATGATGTTGGCCTTGAATTTGAGCCCTTGATCTCACCATTTCAAAATACGAATACAAAATCTTCCACCCAGAGCTTGGGATTTTTTTGAATCAGAACCAAGTTTTAAAATACACTTTGTTTGTTGTGAGTAGAATTGAATAATAACTGCTTAGTGTGTTTGATGACAAGTGTTTTTATTGGTAATGTGTTTTACAGGGAAAGTGAGGGAGCTTGGATCTCCTACATACTTGCTTGAGCAGCCTTCTTCGCTATTCAAATCTCTAGTCACAGAATATTGGAACCGTGATGCTGATTCTATTTAAATTATTATTTACTGCTACTGTCAACTTTTAAAAATGTGAGAATTAAAGACTATAATAATAGTGTATATTGATTGCCTTGATATTCTTTAAAACATTTGTTTTCTATAGAAAATATTTAGGAGATGTACCATTGTTGCAAAGTTGCCTTAAATTTTTCCCTTTAATCTTATATTTTTAAAACGCGCGTTTTCCTCCGTTTTTCCCCTTCATCAACTTCAGATTTTGCTTGGTGTATTAGCATAGCATAGTCTCTAAGATATTAATTGTTTTTTCCTCTGTCCCGAGGACTTGCAGGATGCAAATCATTCTCCAACAAAAACGCATTTGTATAATGAAGTGAAATGCATATCATCCAAGATATTTTAAGCTATCTCCTTGAGGACTCCGCCTAGCCTAGCCCATAGGAGATTGAGTTATTATTTATTTATGATTGAAATGGGCTTCTTTTTGTGTTCTCTTGACTATTTAATGGGCTTATTTTGTTATCACTTCACTACTTCCAAGTACATTATGCGCTTCGTGTACCCGGGGTTGTAGTTGATAACTTTTTTTTTTCAAAACAAATATTATTTAAATTATTTTTTAAAATAATAGCAAGACATAAATTCGGTCCATTGGTTCAACTAGTAAAAGCAGTATGACATAAAAATGTGGGTTCCGTACACCACTTCAGTTAGCGAGTAAAAAATAGTAGGATTTAAACATGCATGTTTAAAGTTGGCCAAAAACATTAACACTTGTTGACAGGTCGAGTCTTTAAAACAACACTTCCTAATTTTTTTATATTTTCAACATTGGATTAAAGATTCATTTAATCATTCAAAGGGATTATCTTAATTTATATGTTAGGAAAATTATTGTTAGTGCGTACATTATTGTTATTTTTTGGGTTGTTGAAACAATTCAAGTAGATAGTTTGTTGTGAGAGTTAGTTTGGATGAATTGTTGTAACTATCTCCTATTTTATAGGAGTGCACCCACCTATTTAATTGTATAGTCTCTCCGTATGAAATATACTAAGAAGTTATATTATTATTGTGACTCTGCAAATCTGGTCCAACACTTTCATCTAGTATCGAGCCAATTAGTGGTGATGATGAGTTAATATTTTAAGAAGGGGGAATTGGTTTGATACTTTTCCTATGGATGAGAAAAGAGTATATATTTTTGTTTGAATAGCTTGTGCAATATATTTGAGTTTTATATATATTTGTTTCTGACTGTCACATATCATCCATTCGATCTATTTGGTGATTTCAATTGTTGATTACATTTCTACTTTGGCATGTGTGTAATGAGTTAAACTTACCAGTCACCTTGCTCGAATCTGTGTAACGGGTGAATGAAATATTATTCCTTCTAGATCTTCGCCCGCGTCTCGTAGAAGGAATTTGTTGCTTGTAATAATTCTATTTCTATTGTGTTGAAATAGTTGTGACTCCTACTGCTTGGATTATGTTTGACTTTTAATGTCTAGTCTTCTTGAAGTCGACTATACATCATTCACATTCCAAGTGCAAAGGGGCAACGGTTACGTTGGTTCATACGTGAGGTATCTATCAATCTCCGATTGTTTTGCTGTTAGATCCATCCAAACTCTGCAATTGCATTAGATCAATCTTTAGTTTGGCGTGGTGATAGAAATCTTGGTTCAACGTCAACCCATTGCCCGTTGCACTTGTACTCAATTCTCAACGACCTCATCATTACACTCCAGATCGAGTGTTGTAATTGGAAGACGTCAGAAAACTCAATTTAGCCTGCTCAATGTTCAATTAAGGAGTTTCAACGAATCACTTTAGCGGATGCTAACTTGGCGTTCTGAATTTACATGTCTCCATGCAAAGTGGTCTCGATGACATATGTATCTGAGTGTTATTTCCTTGCGGTCTAATCCTCAAGTCCAAGCATTAATAAACCATCTACACTTGTTCTTTCTACAAATAGTGGTAAACTAAAAAAGTGGGCACAAGGTGGCGACAAAAGTGGCTTGATTGAATATTGGTAAGAGAATGCTCCATAAACCATGCGAAATTGATTTAGAAGTTTTGGAGTCTAAAAGTTTAGAGTTTTGTGAGATAGTTAAAATTATATGGTCCATGTGCTTTAGACTACCGAGTTAATGTGTAGGTATTAGAATTTTAGTTTATTAAACCGATGGTTATTGTTTAGGTGTAAATCTTTTGAGTCATTCTATTTTTTTGTTTAGGTTTATAGTCATTATTGTCCATTTTGACTATAATTTATAGCATCATCATTGTATTACAAAAAGTAACATTTAATTGTTTTTTTTATTGTTTTTATAGTGTCATCAAAGTGTGTTTAGGTGAATAATAGTTCATCAAGTTTATTAATATCGTCAAATATTTTTTCTTGTCAATAATGTCATGCTAGCTCTTATATCAAATTTGTCCAGTCTTCAAAAGAGGTCCTTGTAAAAGTTGTAAAAATAATTAAAAATAATAATTTCTCTCACTTTTCGCCAAATGCACTATCGATGTTACCCGACTTGCTTGCGCCAAATTTGGCGAGCTAGCAACATCATACTGGAGGACGGAGGCATAGGGGGTTGGAGGTCGATCAATGACCTCTCGCCAGTCACCAATGATAAGGCCGCCTATCTGTTGTGGTGACATATGTGTGGTGTGAATTTTTTGCTCTATTTTCTATGTTCCAGTTTCAATTTCTTCAGTTTTCAATGTTCATGTGTGATTCTGAATGATGGGAAACGAGTTGTGTTGAAGCACAAATGACTGTCAATGATCCTCTAACTAATGCAATCATTTGACTGAGATACTTCGTTGGAAGATGGTTCACTTGTGAATACGTTCACTTGTAATGGTGACCATGTGCAACAAGATCTAACTAGTAAGATCTGTTCAGTAGTATGTACTTCGATACAGTTTGCTTCTCAGTTTTTGCATATGGAAATTTCACATTGTGGGGGGGAACATGACACCAATATTCCATTTGCATTCTGAGACTAAAACGACTAAAGTCAAGGGCAACTTCCAGTGGCAGTGGTAGTTTTCTTTGTTGTTCGAGATTGAGTGGCAGCGATCAACGACAATGGCTATAATTAAGAACATTGTGATTCTTATAGGATGAAATGTGAAATTTTTTCTAGTATGTGTTCTATTGTTCTGTTTGGTGAGTTGTGTTTCCTATGTTATTCCTTGTAGTGAGATATTGATGAGGGCTAAAAATAGTATTTGGCACATCATGATGTGGTTTGTGGTAAACCACTTGAAAACCACCAGTATCGGTTTGTGGTCAATCGTTGTAAAACCATTTGTCGGGTTTGTGATTGTCCTGTGAAAATCACCTAATCATGAAAGTAGGTGCAAGTACAAAGATAGGTTTTCCCCATGTTCGCACTAAGGGGGAATGTTAGGAAAATTATTATTAGTGCATACATTATTTTCATTTGTTGGGTTGTTGAAACAACTCATGTAGATAGTTTGTTCTGAGAGTTAGTTTGGGTGAATTGTTGTAACTATCTCCTAGTTTATAGGAGTGCACCCACTTATTTAATTGTACAGTCTCTCTATATGAAATATACTAAGAAGTTATATTATTATTGTGACTCTGCAAATCTGGTCCAACACTTTAATTATAATCATCCAATCCCACAAAGTGAAAAGTTGTAAGAAATAGTTACTTCATTAAAAAAATGTTAAATTAAATAAAACTCAAATAAAGTATATTTGGAAAGATAATGCCTTTGAAACTAATGTTTTCAAAAAATAAATAAATAAAATATTTTTAAAATTATTTATGAGGCATGATGCATATGTATTTAGAGGCAAACAATCCTCATTTCCCTCCATTATGTTCGAATAACAATACTTTATTGGTAGATATGTATTTGCTATTAATGTGTGGATGAGTGTACGTGAGTTCTAATAACAATTCACTATTAGTTTGGATATGTGAGAGAATAGAAGATGATAAGATACTTCTACTTTGTATGATAAAGACAATTGTATAAAGGAGCTCAATTTGATCAATAATATATTGAATATCTTATTTTTGCATCATTTGTATCGGAAGAGTGTTTGATCGTCCATATAATGAACGTCTAATCGATTTTCGTGTAAGCAACTATATAGCTATTTGCCCCAATGGATGATAACTATGTGATGGTAGCTTTATAAATGTACATTAGCTAGCCATTTTTAAAATTATTATTCTTTTTAGTATTTGTTTAAATTAAGTTTTGGTTTTCCTAAGGTACTTTCTAGCTTTGTAAGATCACTTTATTGGCCTCTACTCATTTGTGGGATGTAGGGATAAGAGTTGATGCTTGCCTACATATTTGACAATTTTGGAAAAGTCTTGTAGTGCCCGGTATTGCACCACCTCGGTTGGGTTGATGTGGGCTCATGTTTTCAAGTTAAATGAATTGAGACCAATTCTAGTGGGAATGTGACATATATGCCAAACAAATGTGAATCCCCATTGAGCGAGAAATTTCATTAAGTGGAAAGTTCTAAGTGCCTTAGCAATTTACAATGACTTTGTGTTTGGTGTAAGCATGCATTTAAACCTCTATTAGAGCGAGGTTGCAATAAGCTAAAAATTTATGGGTACCTTTTCAAGTACCTCAACCTAGCATTTTGGTATGGACTCTCATTGGTGAGTTAATCATCTCAAGTTAAAACTTTATATATATTACATGTATAGAAATTGTTACACAAATAAAAATGAGAAATAATAATAACAATAATAATAATGGCATGGTGATCAAGTTCTAAAGGCACTACTTCTAAACTTTATTAATTGACGAGGTTGAATGCAAACCTCGTCTCTTCAACCCTAAACCAAACGTTGTCCCGATCAAACTAGACATTGAACTCAAACCTCGTGACCTTGATAAGGAGTTAATGATTAAAATATAATTATAACGTTTTTGTGATTAAGGATTCTAGTAGAAATAATTATTTTTAAATAAATAATAAATAATAAAAAACCAAGGATAAAAGAAATAAGAAAAAGTAGAAAGGAAGTGGTTGAGGTGGTGGATGGAGGAATGAAGTTGGTGGGTGGAGATGGAGTGAATGTGGTGGTTAGAGGAGTGAATGGGCATGGCGGTGGAGTGTGAGGAGCTCACTGGTCTAAAGAATGAACATGATTATCATCCGATCCTTGTTAGATATGCAATGAGTATATTCCTCGTAGATGTTATGGGTGGAGGTTGTTCTTAGGAAGACTCGACCCTTCAACAATCCACATGGTGAACACTATGGTAGCTTGCAAGGAGCTCAAACTTAGAAGTGGTTAATACATTTTGAATTTGTCTTGCCCCCTACAAGGCCCTCCCTAACATTGTTCTTGGTACAAGGAAAAATATTGGCATCTTGGTTTTGATTTTTCTAGGGAATATTGGCAAGCAAGTTGGGTGAGTAGTGCGACGCGAAACTCCCTAATAGCTTAGCAAGACCTCTGCATTCTTGCATAACAATTTTCAAATCGCGGGTTTATGCCTATTGTCCTATAAAGAGTGGTGGGTCAACATTTTAGGTTTTGTGGCTTCAAGCTCCTTTCTAACTTTGTGCACTATGCAGATAAAAATATTGCCATCCCAGCTTGGGTTTTGATTGGGTGAGAATGTTGGTAAACAAGTTGGGCGAGTAGCTTGGGACGAGCTCTATGAGTAGCTTTCCTATTTGAAAAATGAACTTGACTTTTACTCGACCCTCACCAAACCTATCACAGGTGATTCGAGGTGAACTCTTGCTTCAAATGCTCCTAAAACCTCTCAAAACCTATTTCTCACATAACAACTCAAAGTCAACTTTCCAAGGCATTTTGAACGGGCAAAACAAACACTTTGTATGCACAAGATACTAACCATGCAAGATCAAGTGCAATGGGTAGAATTGAAAGCACATGTGCACTAACACCAGGGCACATTGCGAAATCAGAAATTTTTCGATGT
This sequence comes from Taxus wallichiana var. yunnanensis, assembly GCA_018340775.1. Taxonomy (NCBI): domain Eukaryota; kingdom Viridiplantae; phylum Streptophyta; class Pinopsida; order Cupressales; family Taxaceae; genus Taxus; species Taxus wallichiana. The sequence continues at coordinate 264,892,939 of CM031244.1, read as the reverse complement.
GGAATTAACAAGTGGCATTAAGCAAAATATCGACAGAGTAAAAAGGAAGTGGCAAAATTTTTTCTTTGCCTCCTGTCTTCGATGGTCGAAAAACAACTATAGGGTCCACTTTTGTTTCGGAGGGAACCCGATCGTCATCAAGCTAGGACCAAGCTCATTACATTGTTGAGTTAAAAATGAGCTCTAGGTGAGCTTCATTGCCAACTCATTAGACCGAGTTCCAAGTGCCACGTGGTGGCCACATTATCATCAAGATAATCGAGCTTGAAGAGCAAGTAATCTTGCAAGCCACATTATTGACAGTGAGCTAGCCACATCTACCAACACATCCAAACCAAATTCAATGGCCAAGTCAAATAACTCACCAATCACTCTGAAAGTCAAAGACCAACCAAGCAACCACACTCCTATGCATTGAAAGTAGTCCCAAGATGGAAACACGTGAAGAGGCCGAGTCAAAGGAGGAGTA